>CAEGAF010077451.1:0-24885 GCA_903067075.1 Micropoecilia bifurca
AGAGATTCAGTGTGACACTGGAAACGAAGCTTACTTTGGAAAAGGAACCAAACTCACAGTTTTAGGTAAGTTGGATTCTCACATGTTCACTTCATTCAATCAAATTAAAAAAATTATTCAAAGCTCAGATGTTAATAAAGAAAAAATATTTAGAGTTTAAAGTTCAGATGTATTAACCTGAAGTTGAATCACTGTGACCAACACATATCCTGCTTACTTCGGTCAAGGAACCAAACTGACAGTTTTAGGTAAATATTCACTTTATTCCAGAGTTTTAATGAATAATACTTTGATTAGGACCTCTGTACAGACGGACGTGTCTTTGTAAAGTTCATTCTGGTAGAAAAACAGGTTCATGTTGAGTATCACTGCACTGTGACAATGCCAACGAAGCTTACTTTGGAAAAGGAACAAAACTAACAGTTTTAGGTGAGTAATAGATGAATTAAAAGTACCAGTTTTCTACAACGTTAGCATAGAGACAGTGTTGCTAGTTTATAGTTCAAGTTCAACTCTGCACTTTTTGACATTAAGCTGAAGCTCTGTGCCAACAACGAAGCTTATTTCGGTCAGGGAACTAAACTGACTGTTCTAGGTGAGTAAAGCATCATTTTTAAGACAATTTTTTAAATCAAGTAAAGATCAGGAAGTAGTAATATTACAGATACATGTCTCAGATTGAAGGAAGGTTTAAATTTTAGTAGGTGAGATGAACAGTTGAATCCATTTCCAAAGTAACATCCTGCACTGATCTGCTTCACTGTGATTCTGGTTACAACGAAGCTTACTTTGGAGCAGGAACTAAGTTAACTGTTCTAGGTAAGAAACCTCAAATACTTAAGGGTCTTTATAATAAAATATGCTTTTAAAATGTATGTTTTGTTGTTCAAATTATGTTATTTGATAGAACAAAGTCATGAGAGTTAGGGTAAAGAGAAACGTGCTGCTTACTGGGTGGTTTGTAGCAATTTGATAAAATTGAGGTCCCTGTAGCTTTAAATAAAAGCTCATGGTTAAGAAAACTCCAGAAGGAGCCGATGTCAAATCAGAAACTTAAGCGGTTTTGGGTACTGACAGTCCACACTGTGACTCTGGTTATGAAGCTTTCTTTGGCGCAGGAACAAAGTTAACCGTTTTAGGTAAGAAACATCCTGAATAAGGTCATTTAAAAGTTAAAAATTCAAGAATCACAGTGAATATAGAAATTAGTTTGGCTGGAAATAATCTAAATGAAAAGAATCTGCTGATTCGGCGCTGTGGAAAGTTTCAGCTCTGTGCTTTTTGACATGAAGCGTAAACACTGTGTCAGTACGAAGCTTACTTTGGTCAGGGAACCAGACTGACTGTTCTCGGTGAGTGAAACGTCTCGAATCCTAAAAGCATGTTTACTTTTCTCTCACACCGAGATGCATGCCAACATTATTCAGAGTAGTTGTTGTAAAATGCAAAGTAAAAAGCTACATTTGTTCCATAGAGGAGACAATAAAGATGTAAATACACACAGCTGATGAGTTTTTAACACAGAGGAACAAAATTAACTGTTTTAGCTAAGAAAACATGTTACTCAGAGTTATTTAGAAAAGAAGTTGTAGAAATAAAGTCCTCCTCCCAAAAATGCAACTTATATAATCAGAGTTTTCACATGACAAAAATATAAGTATTGGAAGGATTTATAGAGGCATCAGGAAAAGCTTTTGTTAGGGTTCCATGGGTTTTAGCTGGTTCTAAACTCACTGTTTTAGGAAAGAATCTCAAATGTATTTAATTAAGCAATTAAAATTAAGTAATTAAAATTACTTAATTTGGTGGCAAATAGTTTTATTGGCACTTAGAAAATACTCCGATCTGGAGGGAAAAATACATTTTGGTGATAAAGAGTTTGTTTTGGGTCTAAAATTATGTTTGGATATAAAAGAGGTTAAAGACGGCGGCAGCTTTACCTGCAGCCGTTTATCAGTGTGAACAACTATGATCCTGCTTACTTTGGAGCTGGAACTAAACTCACAGTTTTAGGTAAGAAAAACGACCAAAAGGCACATTTATATAAGTGTACAAATGATATCAAATAGTTTGACTTCTAATTCTTGTTTTTTTTATTTCTACATGGGAAGAAAATAATTCACTTCAGGACAAAGTGAATTAAAAGACAGAGAGAAATGTTTTGCCATTAAAAAAAACGTATCCATTTTAGTTATGATTGATTTAAAGTTCCAAAGACGTGAAGAGATATGTTGAGAAAAAATTAGAAAATTAAACATCAAAGTGAGATAACTTAAACGTTCTGGTTCTGGGTTTTCTACCTGTGACTGAGTTCTGTGCTCTGGCTCTTACCCTGCTTATTTTGGAGAGGGAACCAAACTCACAGTTTTAGGTAAGAAAAATTACCAAAAAGCATCTTTAAGTTTTAAAAAAATGGTTATTAATCAAATATTACTTTAAAATTTGCTTAAAACAGTAGGAAATCGTAGATTTCAGTGAAAAAAGGGTACAGTTTTCATCTGTACTAACGGTGGTTTACCTTGTGACTATGAAATCTTAAGATTTTTGCCTGTTAAAAACATCATGTATTTCACTTTTTTCCTCTGAATTAAAGTCCCAAAGGTGTGAGGGAATATGCTGAAAGAAAATCTGAATACATAAGAAAGAGAGATACATTTTGTGTGTGTGAGCGTTTTGGTCCATGTAGAAAACATAAACTAGAGAGTGTTGGGTTTTCTACCTGTGACTGAGTTCTGTGCTCCAACTCTTATCCTGCTTATTTTGGAGAGGGAACCAAACTCACAGTTCTTGGTAAGAAGAGGAGAAAACCAGTAATGATTCCTGTTGTTGTTTCAGATTTTGACCGTACAGATCTGAGTAACTCGTTTTATTTCATCTCTTTTAATAAACAGAAGATAGAGCGGAAATCACTGAACCAACGGTGAAAATCCTTCCACCTTCACCCCAGGAGTGCAGAGACCAGAAGAAGAAAGAGGGCAAAAGGAGGAAGACCCTGGTGTGTGTGGCGTCTGGTTTCTACCCGGATCATGTCACCGTGTTCTGGCAGCTCAACAACAAGAACATCACTGATGGTGTGGCGACTGACGCCGCCGCCAAGAGGAATGAAACCTCAAGACTGTACTCCATCACCAGCAGGCTGAGGCTGAAGGCCAAGACCTGGTTCAATCCTGACAATGAATTCAGTTGTTATGTCACATTCTATAATGGAACAGGCTACACAAACCATTCAGCATCTATTTATAGTACGTTATTTTCAGAAAACAAATGTCCTTTAGTGACTTTTTATGCTTCAGGTTTAGTAATGATGTTGTCATTTTCTTTGTTTTTTTGTCTTTCAGCAAATGAAACAGATACAGGAATGACAAGAGGTAAAAAAAATATATAAATCACTTGAAGTATGTTTACATTTGCTGACAGGTTGGCCATTAGCCTCCACAGCTCTAACGTTTCCCCATCTCCCCTAACAGAAAAATATTTAAGGATCAGCCAAAACGCCAAACTCTCCTACAGCGCCATGATCCTGAAGAGTTGCCTCTACGCCGTCTTGATCTGCTTTCTGGTCTGGAAGCTTCAGGTCAGTCCTGCAGAGTCTGAAGCTTTAACTAAACTTCCCCAATATAACCTGAAATTAGCTGTTAATGGTGTTAGTTTGAAACTGATGCAACCAGATTAGATTAGCAACAGGACAGATAATGAAGTAACTGTGAGACGGCAAAGGATTGAGTAAAATAAACACTGTATTGGTGTATTCACATGAAGCCGTTGCATGTCAAAAATAAATAAATGACGTAAAGACAACAGTGTTTAAAAAAATTTAAAAAATTCCAAAAATTTGTAAGAGCTTTAAAGATATTTTATGATATCTCAAATCATTAGATTTTTTTCTACTTTCAAAAGAAATTCTAAAGAGGACTAAGATTTTTATTTTATGTTGACGGCCATTTTGATTTGAATTCATTTTGGGATGCAGCTTCTGAAATTCTGTTCTGGCTTTTTGGTTTTGGTGTGATAATGTGATAATCAGTTTGTTTCCTGTTTGTTTTGCAGCGTTCACCAAAAAAACGGCACGAGTGAGAGCCGAGAGCCGAACCTTCAGGAGAAACCTCTTTTTTCCATTGTTATTTTTAGCTTCTGTAAATAAAATGTGTGAAAATGGCAGGTGGAGACGTATTTCTGACCTGGACATCCTGATTGTGAAAAACATGCAGGTTTTCTTGTTGAAATCGAAAAGCTCTCTGTGTTTTTGTTCTGCTTTTTCCATTTAATCTTTTCATGCATTTTCTCAATAAAGATACACAAGCAAATCTTTTCATTACTGTGATGATTTTATTCTCTCTCTTCTCATCATTTGTTCCAAAGATGGTGTCAGATATTTTGTTTGTTTTCCAAGAAATTTTTTTTTCTCAGCATGAAGTTGAAACATTTCAAGAAAATTTTTAGTTTTTTATCTGAGTCATAATGAGATTCTTTGTTAAAAAGTGTTTCAGCTTTTTGACTACTTCTTCATATTACATCTAAATATTCTAGTTTTCTCTCCATATAGTGAGATGGTTGCTATGGTTTCTGTTCTCTGGAGCTTTGTCAGAGAGATCATTGTGCATGTGAGAACAGGAAGTCGGGGTTGTGATGCGAGCTGCTGCAGAGCGACAGGATGCGGTCGCAGAGCAGCCTGCTGAGAAACGAGCCTCACAACCTTCGACCTTTACCGCAACCTCCGGCTCTATGACTGCACCTGCACCTCCTACACACACACACACACACACACACACACACACACACACACACACACACACACACACACACACACACACATGCACGCTGTGTGTGCTGGAGCAAACAGCTGCCACAGGCTCCATTTCTGTCTCAACCGAAGCTGAAAACCAAGCAGGTCTCTGTATGTGTTACAGCAGCTGCTGTTTAAGGTGATCTGGGGTGAAACCTTGAAATGAGTTCATTTATTTTACATTTCATTTTTTATATACATTTTCCACTGTTTGTGTATTCAGAATCCTAGAGATACATCTAGACATTTAACAGCGAAACGGTAAAATTGTAACGGAAAAAAATCTGTAAACTATGAAACGATTTCAATCTGATGCAAAGTTGCCGTAAATAAATTGGTGAAAACTGTAATTTGTGTGTTTTACATTTGTATATTCATTTTATTCGTAATTTTTTTTCAGTAAGTTGAAACATTTTTATTTTACTGTAAAACACTAATTTTTAACCGTAAAAATCAATGACTATAATGTTGTGGGGAAAAAAACTGCCAGTAATTTTACGGTGGAGTTTTAGTGTTTAGCCGTATAATTTAGGATTTTTTTTTTTTGTTTTAATTTATTTACTTGTTTTTACAGTGTAGCTGTAAGACAACAGCAGCATTCTGCGGCCCATTTATATTTTTTGAATCATCCTCAAACATTTTTGCTTTATTTATTCTCATTGTTAGTCAAACCGAGAAGGAAATATCTGTTACTTTAAAAAACATGTTTGTTCTGAAAAAACAGGAAACAGATGTGAGGCAGCAACAGACTCAGGTTTTCTCTGACATCTAATGTTTAATTATTCTCCTCCTACTAAAACTGTCACAGAATATTCCTCCAATTCACTGCCACCTTATCAAGGTTATTTGTGTAGCAAATTTCAGCAACATAGCAGGTCAAAGTGCTTTATATTATAAAAACATCATATCGTAAAAAGAATTATGAAAAGCAAGCAATAAATATTACATTTTTGTCAGGTGCCAGAATTAAATTAATTAGATTACAGATTATATTGCAAGACATCATTTTTATTAAAATACTGTACACAATAATTCATGGCCCTTTAACGTTTTTACTTTTTGTCACATTATGCGGCGTAACGTTTGTAAAATATGCACAGTTTACACAAAAATCATTTTTTGTTTGTTTTTTTTTTTGGACTGGCTCAGCTGCCCTGATCAAATGAAATAAAATTTGATCTTTACTTTACATACAAACACCCAACATGTGACAGAAACTACCTGAAACGTTTTCTTCCACATGGACAGGAAAGCTGGTTTAAAAATGTTGAAGATTGCTAAAGCGTTGAGAAAAGGGTTGGACAGTGACTTTAAAATAATATTTATGTGTTAGAGTTTCAGTCAAAGTCCAAGTTTGACCTAACTGAGAATTGATGTTTACAGTTCAGATGTTTCACATACGGTAAAAACAGCTCAGCAACCGTCTCACTGAAAAATGGGTTAAAGTTACAGAAGGTTAAAGAAACATACCCAAGAAGCTTTGCAGCTGCGATTAGAGGAAAAGGTGGAGCTGCA
The DNA here is from genome assembly GCA_903067075.1 of Micropoecilia bifurca. Taxonomy (NCBI): domain Eukaryota; kingdom Metazoa; phylum Chordata; class Actinopteri; order Cyprinodontiformes; family Poeciliidae; genus Micropoecilia; species Micropoecilia bifurca. The sequence goes on from CAEGAF010077451.1 coordinate 6,299, forward strand.
AACAGTTTGTTCAGGGAGGATGGAGGTTAATTTGGGGGGGGAGGTTTGTAGAAAATGTTTTAAATCATATATTATTTTTCTCTTTTTATATTTACAGGATTTTATAAACTTCACTGTAATAGAACATTACAGTGAAGTTTATAAAATCCTGTAAATATAAAATCCTGAAATGATTTTGCATAAAATCCTGTAAGTACATACAAAACAATAAAAGGTTATTAATATTTTTGCAAGGTAATAATTATAAATCATTATGTAGTTTAATATGCATCCTGAGTTTAAAAAAACATTTTTCACCATGTAGCTAACATACATTTTAACTAGTTATGAGCTGGAGTTTCAGTTGTAATTCTGAGCTCATTATATTACTGCTGTCTGTCACATCTGCGTAAAATAATCTAGTTATATAGTTAAGAGTTTCATCAATCGCATGGTTACACAACATTGAAATTTAAATAGTACCATTTGAGCTAATTCTAAAGAATTTTTAATTAAATTTCATTTTGGGATCAATAAAGTATTTCTGAATATGAACCATGTTGTAGCTTCATAAATAAGATATTTCACATGTTGAAATAAATAAAACTAAATAAATCATGTAAATTTGGTTAAACTAATTCACTGCTACAAAACAGACAAAAGCAGCATTTAGAGTCTAATGAAACATAGGCGTGGTCTAAAGAAATTCACTTACCAACAGCTCAAAACGATTAAATTGGTTTCATAAATCCATTTTTAATTAAATTGTATGAAAAATGTTTTGGCCGTGGCTACATGCATGTGATACATTCCCTCCTAATGGTTTAACATGATATAAAAACAGGAAATCCATCAGTTTGAGCATCAACCAGTTAACACATTATAATAAAACAATCTTTAAAGATACTATTAAATCGCACTTTTTTAGTTGTTAATGAAGACATTCAGAAAAGAGCTTTAACTGGACAGATGTGGCAACTATTGTTGATGTTTGTTAGTGTAAAAATAATCAGATCAGCTTTCAGAAAAAAACAGGAAATAAAGTGAACTGTTGTTTAATGTGTTCTGGTTTTATATTTTTCTCTGCTTCCTTCAGCGACCATTCAGAGCAACGGGCGCCCTCTGCTGGACAGCCTGCAGCACTGCAGTCAATCAGAGCAGCAAATCTGAACTTTAACAGATTTTAGCTGAAGCTGATTTGATTTAGAGATGAACAAACTCACAAAATTCAATGCAACAGAAAGACTAGCATAATAAAATAATAACATTTCTTGAAGCACCAAGAATAATATTTTATTATGTAATTGTTTACTACATAAAGCTCTGCTGCTTTCTATTCCTTATTATTTCTGTTGTCTTCAACCTTTATATCTTAAATAAAAATGTTTAATCTGGTCAAGAGTCAATATATCACAATGCAAACCGCTTAACAGCCTAAAGCCAAAAGTGATTTTTCTTTTCTTAGATGTTTCAGACTCTTTACCTGTACAGATCTACAAAAATACTAAATTTGGCAGATCTTTTTTTAAAACCTAGGCCATTTTTCCTATATTATAAGGGGAAAACTCTGCTAGTTGAACAAGTACTTTTCTAAAAATCAATATTAACCAATTATTTACTTAAATCAAACTTTTATATCCTGCTGAAAAGTCCCTTGTATATTAACTTTTTCTTATTTCAAGGGTAATGATATTTGCATTAGAAAAAGGGGCAGGGAGGAAATACTTGGTAAACTTTTGTTTCTTAAGTTTGCATCCCTGTAGCGTAATTTCTTGTCTAAAGTTCTTTATGATCTGGTTAAATTCACTGAATCTGTCAGACTGAGAGCCTTTATGAAGATGAAAGCTTATTGATTGATTTGATTGAAGCTTATTTGATTGATGATGGCTTGGAAATTCTCCTGGAAGACACTTTTCTGTGAATCCTGGAAGCAAAGGCAGTAAAGTGTATCTGCCCTTTCACCTCTTTGGAACAAAGTGCCCTTTTGAAATACGTGGAGGGGGTTTAACATTGTATAGTGTGTAGCCCAATGCAGCACTCAGGATTCTGGATAAGCCTACAGGACTTCTTCCCTCAGCTCCTTCATATTAGCCAGCAGCAATTAGCATCTGCTATAATGAGCATCTGCTGAGCTCATTATAGGAGCTACTTCTCAGGGCAATGCTGGTAGAAATTTTGTTAAAGTGTTAATAGAGAAGCCATGCTGTGATGACTTCCTGAAGGCGGAGCTTAAGAGAGCGGGAGCTTCTTAAAGAGACAAAGGGCCAATTTCAAGGTGTTAATTATGAAGTCAAATTTCTTTTAAGTCATATTTGCTTTTTTTGTAAATGAAGGTAATAGTGACTTGATTGTGCTTTAAATTGCACTCTTTGGAAAATACATGATACTGCCCTTTTAAAGAACTTTAACTTCTAAATTATTTTCTCCAGCTGTTTGCCCACAAATTCTTCTTAGTTGTGTAACGCTTATATATGCACCTTAGTCTGAAAAAAAACTTCAAAACAAATTTTTAGATGACAGCTAAAAGTCAACTTTCTATATTTTTCTGCACATCATCAAACTGGCACAATTACAGCCATCATTATAATGGATGGATGCTAAGCAGCTACATGCTGACAGCAGACCACAAAACCACATCACACAGAGCTACAAGGTGGATGTCTGGTGATTCTCCTCCCTGCAGCTCATAACAGCAGCTCCACACTATGATCAGGCATCAAAACATCCTCGTCTCGGTTTCCGTCTTTCTCCTGTGGACATCAGGTGATTAAAAAGATACTTAGATAAAAAAATAATAATAATTATGTTTTGATCAACATTTTGCGAGACATTTCTGCTCTGTTCAACCCCAGGTTTTGTTGGCGGAAGCGATGTTTCCCAAACCCCGATGCTGTGGAAGTCTGTGGGTCAAGATGCAACAATGGAGTGCAGTCATACCAAGGGTGCTGGCTATTTCCAGATGTACTGGTACCGACAGCTGCCTGGAGAAACCATGAAACTCGTCGTGTTCACGACGACGGGTTCAAAAGACCACGACTTTGGAGATTTCAGTAAAGATAAATTCTCAGCGTCCAAGACTGAAGCCGAGAGAGGATCGTTCACAGTGAAGAACCTGAAGGCAGAAGACAAAGGCCTGTACTTCTGCGCTGTGAGTCAACACAGTGATGAAACCACATGGGAGAGACGAACAAAAACCTCCCAGCACTTCTCACCTCAGCTGGAACCACACACAGCCTCAGCGACACACTCCTGTATCCGACGGTTCACATCTCTAGTGATGAGCCGACATCACACTCTGAGTTTAACTCACTGTAATGGAGTCATCTGGTTTTTGTTTTTTTTACTCATGCTGTCGCTGTCTAATTGGAAACGTCTGTTGAATGTACGGTGTTTCTTTTGTTATTATTAGTACTCTTATAAACTCACTATGAACAAAGTGAATTTGGTAAGAAATCCAGAAAAACAAGGCCTTTGATGTTCAATTGTGTTTTGAAGTGCTGAAATTTTCATAATCACTAAATGGATAAAAAGACGGTAATAGGAGGTTATGGGATTATCAATAAAGAAGATCAGTAAAAATGGGTCATAAATTATGCTTATATTATGTTAAATGAGTAGTATTATGTATTTTCTAGCCACATAATACAATTTTATAGCACAATCAAGTAACTCTTTTACCTTTATTTATTATAAAAATGCTATTATATAAAACATTACAAAAGAAATTATTTTGCCAATTAACGCTTTGAAATTGTGCCTCTATCTCTTTAAGAAGCTCCTGTTCTTTCTGAAGCTCCGCCTTCAGCACACAGCCCATCACAACCAGTAAAATGTGCTGAGCATGTCAGTCCCTGTAGAGACAAATGGGAAGCTGCAGACACCATGACAAGAAACCTGAGCAGCATCACTCTGCTGCTGCTCTGCTGCTGCTGTAGGTTGGACTCCAAACGTTTTATATATAAGTATATTTTCACGTCCATCTTTCTTTATTTTTTTTCCTTCCAACACAGATTGTTCTCTGACCAGTGATGTCCAGCAGGATCCACCATCAATACTAGGAACTCTTCAGGGTCCTGCAACAATCACCTGCAGCCACTCAGTCAGCTCATACAACGTGATTCTGTGGTACCAGAAGCCGACTGGCGGCTTTGCTCTCAAGTTAATTGGTCATACGTTGTATGAAAGTCCAACAATGGAGGATGAATTCAAAGGTCACTTCGATATAAAAGGAGACGGCTCAAAGAAAGCTGAGCTCCGTGTGGAGAAACTGCAGCCAGAAGACAGCAGCATGTATTACTGTGCAGCTAGTAGACACAGTGACTCAGTTTATGTCTCCTGCTCTACAAAAAGTCTGTGTGATGCAACTTCCTCGGTTACCGAGGGAACCATCATTCACCTGCTGATAACATGATACTCAACAAAACCACAGGGGTGAAGAGGCTGATCATAATATGTGTAATCTTATTTTGTCCACTGGGGGGTGGTGTTTTACCTAAGATACTGTTGTGAAGAATTTTTATTTTGTTTACAGTTTAATTAAAAAATGTTTACTCATCACCAAAGTATGACATTTCTTTTACATAATAAATATTTGGTCTGAGTGTATGGTTAGAAAGGAGTATGGTTGAGAAGAATTATTAAAAATAATTAGAAAAATAAATTGTTACACTTCTTTCAGTAATTACTGTACTTTAAAAATACATTAGAGTTGAAATGACTAAGCATATTATTCCATAAATTTAACATCTAGGAAGGTTTAATTTGAATAATTTTAGCTATTTAAACACTTAGCTGTATTATTAGTCTGTTGAGGCTACTTGTGAACAATAGAAACTTTCTCTCTAGCCAGAACTTTTCATGTCGGGCTTAGCAGGTTTTTTGAGGAAAACCTTGTTGGTATTTGTTTTTTTCTTGTTTTCTGTGGAATCCAATTCTGAATCTGGTGAGTTCAAGATTATTATGAACGTAAAAACGCAAAATCAGAGCAGTTTGACTTTTGGAAAGAGGAGGAGACATGGAGGCTCCTCCCATTATAGCTTAGATCTGTGATTTACAACAGAGCTTCAGGGCAAACTGGCCTCAACCAGAACCAGCAATGTTCCTCCTCTGCTGCTTAAGCCTGCAGGTCCTACTGGTTTCAGGTAAACTACTGATTTTGAGGATGAATTTTGAATTTTTCATCAAAATAACATAAAATTTTCTTTAGTTTGAACTCGTGCTTCCTAGTCATTTCTCGTTTTTCGTCGCCTCTCCCCCACAGGCTCCTCTCTGAGTGAAAAAAATCCTCCAAGGTCCTGACCACGCTTTCAAACACCGTGGCGATACACTCGCCATCAGCTGTTCCCACAGCATCCAGAGCTACGATCAAATCCTCTGGTACAGGCAGACGGACGGCCGCGAGCTGCAGCTGCTGGGATACATGTACGGAACAGCTTCGTTCCCAGACGAGGAGCTGAACGTGACAATAGACGGCGACGCCAACAGAGACAAAACGTGCACCATAACCATTACAGGACTGAGGCCAGACAGCAGCGCCGTTTACTTCTGTGCCGCCCGTTTCCACAGTGCTGCATGTCTCTGCTCCTCAGTGCATAAACCTTCTCACAATCCAGCACAGCTGCATCTTCTCCTTTGATGAGCTGAGGCCATGTGTCATGACTAATGCGATAATATTCAGGTCTGGTCTAACCACGCCCACTTACCAGGTTTATTTTTTTGCTGTTGCCTCAAAGGAAAAGACAAAGAGCAACTTGTTGAGCTACTGAGAACATCACACAATACTAACCAACAAAATGAGAGTCAAACTCTTGATAATCGCTCTCAACGCTGTGCTGTTTTCAGGTGACTACAGCTTTCGGTACAGAGGTCCACTATAGATGTTTTAGTTGAATTTTCTGACTGTTTTTGGGGCTTCTTCCTCTACAGGAGCTTCTCTCGGCGATCAGGTCCGCCAGACGCCGTTGAACATTGTGAAAAATCGAGGAGAAGCAGCCAGAATCAGCTGCTCCCACAGTATCCAGAACTACAATGTCATCCTCTGGTACAAGAGACTAGAGGGCAAACAGCTGCAGCTGCTGGGGTATCGGTTTTTGGGAGAAAGCTTTCTGGAACCTGGAGTGGCTGTGAAGATGGAAGGGAGTGCAGACAGAGACCAGACCTGCACTTTGATGATGAAGGAGCTGAATGAGAGCAGCAGTGGGGTTTACTTCTGTGCTGCCAGCTACCACAGTGCTGCACAGCCACAGCTCATTAGAACAAAAACCCAACCGTCTGCCGAACCAAGCAATTTATAATTAGGTTATATGTAGGTTCAGTGGTGCTTGACTATATGGGTTGTGATACAGAACATTTGAGTAAAACGTTTACTTTGCTGCTAAGTTAACGTTTGACAGATTTCCGCCTGGATCGACTCGTTTTGATTAACCTTTTGTTCTTCTCTCTAAAAGGGGAGGAGCTTCTGTAAAGCGACACTTTATTTAATCCTCCCAGAAATATTCAGCACATCTCTGTTGAACCACAAAGCGACAGATTCTAAACTCTGAGTATTTCAAATTGAAAAGATGTTGCAAATTCTCATCACACTTCTACTCTCTTCATTGAGAATTCAAGGTAAATTTAGAAGTATTGAATAGATATTTTAGAATGTAGTCTTTCAATAAAGAAATTTAGTGTAAATTAACTTGATTTTATTTTAAATAAAAGATTTTTTTTTCTTTTCTTGGCAGTTTACTGCCAGGACGTCATCCAGGATCCTGCCATCAGTTGGAGGCTGAAGTCCGAATCGACTGAGATGAAATGCAGCCACAAAAAAGACGTTTCTCATACCCAGATGTACTGGTACCGACAGAGACCAGGGGAGACCATGACCCTCGTTGTTTACACTGTGTTCGGTGGGCAGTCAGACTACGGCGAGAACCCGCAGAGCAAATACACAGCAGTCAAAGACGCCATAGAGACAGGAGCTCTGACTGTGAAGGACCTGCAGCCTGATGACAGCGGCGTTTATTTCTGTGCTGTCAGCAAACACAGTGATGTGAGGAAATAGAACAGCTGAACAAAAACCGACTGCCAATAAAACAGAGTTAATCAGAAGACCAATGTCTGCACTTTTAAAAGTCTCCACTAGGGGGAGCTGGGAATTAAAAAATGATTTGTGATTCAACGTCTCTAAAGTTTGATCAGTTTCCCTGGAACCAAAAGAGCGTCAACCTCAGCTTGTGTTTGATTTTAGCTTCAAGTAGAAACAGAAACTAGTGGTGAAAAAGACTGGGATAATTTCTCCAGTTATCTGTAACATTATCTGGTTGCTTTTACTTCAAACAGAATAGAAACTGTTTGTCCTACTGCTGCTCAGATGATGATTATTAAGATCCACATTTGTTTATGGTTTTGCAAATTTTCTCTTTAAAGAGCAAATGGACGAACAATTTGTAATCTGATAGCAGCTGGTTAATCCGCTCTGCTAGCTAACCTGTTGCTTTATTGTGGTTGATGCATGTATAGGTGTTGACCAGTCAGTCTTATTCAGTACTGCATTGTTAGCAGATTTTAGTTTATGGTGATTTTGGCGCCCCCCTGTGGAAACCCATCCTGGGCAAGGAGCCATGTTACCCACAAAGCCCAAAGATTTACACAGGAGGAGGTCATAAATGTTTTCATCTTCAGTTTTATCACATCCACATTGTGATCCATCGATGTAGGAAACCTTAATTTAAAATTTTTATTTTAAATTAATTTTAAAATAAATTGATTAATAAATTATTTAAGACATTTTATTTTCCCTTGGGATTTATAAAGTATTTTTGAATGTAATTTAATTAACGTATTTTCCGCACTATAAGGCGCACTGGATTATAAGGCGCACCTTCAATGAATGGCCTATTTTAAAACTTTTTTCAAATTTAAGGTGCGTTTTTAAGGTGCATAGAATAGATGCTACAGTAGAGGCTGGAGTTACGTTATGCATCCACTAGATGGAGCTGCACTAAAGTGAATGTCAACAAAACAGTCCGACTCTGGTCTGTGAGGGGAGACTTCCGGACTGGGCCGGTGCAGCCGGACGATGGTCACCCTTCCCTGTTCGCGCACAGCATATTGGTGGAGAACGTGGTGCTAAATGACCTGCAGATGACCTGATTCTAGACAGTCGGTAGGTAGATAGGTCAGTCAAAATTTATTAATAGATTACAAACCAGCGTTCTGACAACTATCCCAACATGCACCGCATGCTTCTTCTTCTACGGGGGAAAATGAAGTCGGTGGCTGCTTACCGCAGTTGCTAGACCTGTTATGGCTCAATATTGGTCCATATACAAGGAGCACTGGATTATAAGGCGAACTGTCGGGTTTTGGGGAAATTGAAGATTTTTAGTTGCGCCTTATAGTGCAGAAAATACGGTAATAGGGATCAACGCAATAAACACTAAAACACTAAGCGATATAAATTGTAAAGTGGATGTCAAATTTTTAAGGATTAAAAAATGTACATATAAAATCTGAAAAGTGTGGCTTGCATTTGTAGTCAAGTAATGAATTAAAAAAACGCTGCCTGCTATAAAAACAGTCACTAGCTGTTCACACGGACAAAAAACAGGCATGATGCAGCCACTGCCATGTTTTACCCTGGCGATGGTTGGATCAGGGTGATGCTGTGGTTAGTTTTCTACCATCCATGCACTTGCGATCTAAAAGGTTCAGTTAGGGTCTCATCTGATCAGATCTTATTCATTTATATTTCATTTTGTTTGCCACATGATTTTTTTGTTAACTTTAAGTTGGATGTCCAGTGGCTTTTTTCATCCTTCAGTATCACTTTCTGCTGTTCCATCATTAAAACCCAATTTAAAACATTGAAATTTGCCATTGTAACATGACAAAATGTAAACAAATAATAAAAATAAAAAACTCAAAGCTTAACATGAACTTTTTGAACAGACAAGCAGCTGAACCTCAACTGAAACCTTTGACTTCAGCTGTGTGCACTGAGGGTTTGTGTTTCTTCGTCACTTCCCTTTCCTCTGCAGGGTTCAGTTAAATCCTAGTCGCTATCAGCAGCCATTCACTTTCATCGCTGGTTAGATTCCAGCTGCCAAAGCCTAAACGCTTTCTGTCTGCCCTAAGGTGGTGGATTGTTAGCAAATGTTTAACTTATAGAGGTAAAATGAATCTCATAATCATCTTTTCTTACCTTGCAGGTAAACAAAAATTATTACAATGTAGATAAGTTAACATTTCATGCCTTTTTATAATCAATGACTAAACATTGTCTCTAACTTTTAGGTGTCAGTCTGTGTGTTGAGGTCAATCAGTCTCCCTCTTATCTCATCACACACCCTGGTCATAGAGTTCAGATTTTCTGCACCTATGATAAAACCGACTACAGGGTGACGCTCTGGTATCAGCGCCCAGCTGGAGACACGGCCATGAACCTGCTGGGGTATCTGAGCTACAAAGACGCCACCATGGAGGAGACATATAAGAAGGACTTCAACATTTCTGGAGATCTGAGTGTGAACACGTTGAAAAACGCCTCCCTTATAATCGGTGGTGCAGAGGAGAAGCACAGTGCTTTCTACTTCTGTGCAGCCAGTAAAGCACAACGACTAAAAAACACCTTTGAACGTTACAAAAACTGTTCAATGGTTTTATCATCCGTGGTTTCCAGTCTTCCGTGCAGCCTGTTTGTGGTCGATATGTGCATGAGGGTGTTTTCTAAGACAACTTTTTGTGCTTTTTAGTATTTGGTTCTATTAAATAGTCAGGAAGACAACCAAGCAGAGGACCTTAAGTAATTTTTATTTACAACGTTTTATGAAAGCTTCTGTCCTAGCAGCAAATGCAAGTCTTCACCATCTCACTCTATAAATGCAGTAAAAACAAAAAAATATATAATATTAATAATAAAGAAGTGGATGAATTTACAAAATCTTGGGTTTGTGTACATATTACTCACTCTCACTAGCCTGGAAAGCTATACAAAAAATGATACATCCCAAAAAATAAGTTCATTGTGTGCAATTACAGCACTCAACAGCAGAGGGATATCAATGACTTGTTTTTGATTCATATCTTGTTCATAGCTCTATTGAATGTTTTACAACCCTGTCAAAGACAAACATCTGTTACTTTTGCTATCAGAGAAACAAAGTTTTCCATCTCTGTCAATCTAGACAGCTAACTAGTTAATTATCTGTCTACCTAGAGAGATAATAGCTAGCTAGTTAATTATCTATTTAGCTAGTTAGCTAATTATCTAACTATCTTGCTATGTATAATTGTCAAACTATCTAGCTAATTATCTATAGATAGACTGCTAGCCTAGCTAGCTAGTATGTCTGTCCATCTGTCTGTCAAAATGTATTTTTAAATGAAATTCTTTTATCAATTTATTTATTTACAAGTTCTTTCTGTCATTTTATTGCTTGCCGATGATTGATGGCCTTCACTTCTCTGGATTTTCTGGAAGCAGAAACTCTAGAATTTGGAGATGACATGTTTAAAAATCATTGCTCATTATTATTATAAAAACAAATAATTCCACTGAAGTACATATTAAGTCATAAAGTTTTTAGTTTTCTTATTTTAAGGTTTTTTTGTAGGTCATTGGATGACAATTGTGAGTAAAGACAAACTGAGAGGTCACATTATCTTCCATCTTTTAAGAAGCTAAATGAACCAAAAATAAAAGCCTCATATGACCTGATGGTTATATGTCTTTGCTGCTGATAGGAGGTGGTGAAGGCTGCTCGCCTTTTAGCACGTGACTGATATCATTTCCTCATTCGTCTGCTTGTGTTTTTGTGTTCACCAGACTCATCACCTTCATTATTATCACTCCAACAAAATCTCCACCAGAGTAACAAAATGATTGCCATTTTAATTTTCTGTTGCCTTACAGGTAATGTCCATTATTTGTTCGGCTACATGCTGTTATTTAGCTGTTCTAACAGTTTTTTTTCTGTTTTTACAGGTTTTTCTCTGGGGATTGACATCCACCAGTTTCCCTCAAATATCGTCGGTAACACCAATGACAATGTTCAGCTTTTCTGCTCACACAAGGAGTCATCGTATAGAGTCATACTCTGGTACCAGAAGACTCCTGGAAACCAGGCTTTGAACCTCATCGGATATGGATACGGACAGATCAGCAAATACAGCGTGGAGGATAAGTTCAGGGAACATTTTAGGTTCGGTGGAGATTTAGTTGCAACCGAGAAGAACCTCTCTTTTTCCATCATCAGTCTGAAAGCCGAACACACGGCGACTTACTTCTGTGCTGCAAGTGAAGCACACTGCGCCAAACATCCAGCAGCCCTGAACAAAAACCTCCAACCTACGGCCTCAAGTTATCTCCTCTCTGGATCTAGACAGAGCCCAGCAGCCATACTGTCAAGACAAGATGATGAGTTCAGCACATTTCAGCAACAATGGAGTTCAAAGTGCTTCATATCATACATTCAATTATGAAACGAGCAATAAACCTTAAATTCTGACAAATGTAATCATTCAAATCATTGTACCAACACACATCAAATATATCGATCAAAGTTTCACTTAACGCTAATCAAAGGCAGCGCTGACGGGTTTTAGCCTTTATTTAAAGGGACTCAGTGTTTCGGCTGTTTTCCAGTTTTCTAAAAGTTTGTTCCAGATTTGTGGTGCATTGAAGCTGAATGTTGCTTCTCCATGTTTGGTTCTACTTCTGGGAAAGCAGAGCAGAGGAGAACCAGAAGATCTGAGAGGTCTGGAAGGTTTCAAGGTCTGCAGGGAGCCAGTGAATGGACAGTATTTGGTTCCATTTAAATAATCAGGAAGACAACCAAGCAGAGGACCTTAAGTAATTTTTATTTACAAAGTTTTATGAAAGCTTCTATCCTAGCAGCAAAGGCACGTCTTCACCATCTCAATCTATAAATGCAGTAAAATAAAATTTAAAAAGAATATTAATAATAAAGAATTGTATGAATTTACAAAATGTTGGGTTTGTGTGCATATTACTCAGTCTCACTAGCCTGGAAAGCTATACAAAAAAAAATGATACATCCCAAAAAATAAGCTCATTCAGCGCAATTACAGCACTCAACAGCAGAGGGATTTCTATGACTTGTTTTTGATTCATATCTTGTTCATAGCTCTATTGAATGTTTTACAACCCTGTCAAAGACAAACATCTGTTACTTTTGTTATCAGAGAAGCAAAGTTTTCCATCTCTGCCATTCTAGACACTAGCTAATTTTCAAGCTAAACAGCTAACTAGCTAATAATCTGCCTAGAGAGATAATAGCTAGCTAGTTAATTATCTATTTAGTTAGCTAGCTAATTATTTTGCTATCTATAATTCTCTAACTATCTAGCTAATTATTTATAGATAGACTGCTAGCCTAGCTAGCTAGTATATCTGCCCATCTGTCTGTCGAAATGTATTTTTAAATGAAATTCTTTTATCAATTTATTTATTTATAAGTTCTTTCTGTCATTTTATTGCTTGCCGATGATTGATGGCCTTCACTTCTCTGGATTTTCTGAAAGCAGAAACTCTAGAATTTAGAGATGACATGTTTATTAATCATTGCTCATTATTATTATAAAATGAAATAATTTTCCTGAAGTACATATTAAAACATTAAATTTCTAGTTTTCTTATTTTAAGGTTTTTTGTAGGTCATTGGATGACAATTGTGAGTGAAGACAAACTGAGAGGTCACATTATCTTCCATCTTTTAAGAAGCTAAATGAACCAAAAATAAAAGCCTCATATGACCTGATGGTTATATGTCTTTGCTGCTGATAGGAGGTGGTGAAGGCTGCTCGCCTTTTAGCACGTGACTGATATCATTTCCTCATTCGTCTGCTTGTGTTTTTGTGTTCACCAGACTCATCACCTTCATTATTATCACTCCAACAAAATCTCCACCAGAGTAACAAAATGATTGCCATTTTAATTTTCTGTTGCCTTACAGGTAATGTCCATTATTTGTTCGGCTACATGCTGTTATTTAGCTGTTCTAACAGGTTTTTTTTCTATTTTTGCAGGTTTTTTCTCTGGGGATTGACATCCACCAGTTTCCCTCGAATATCGTTGGTAACACCAGTGACGATGTTCAGCTTTTCTGCTCACACAAGCAGTCATCGTATAGAGTCATACTCTGGTACCAGAAGACTCCTGGAAACCAGGCTCTGAACCTCATCGGATATGGATACGGACAGATCAGCAACAACAGCGTGGAGGATAAGTTCAGGGAACATTTTAGGTTAGGTGGAGATTTAGGGGCAACCGAGAAGAACCTCTCTCTTTCCATCGTCGGTCTGAAAGCCGAACACACGGCAATTTACTTCTGTGCTGCAAGGGAAGCACACTGCGCCAAACATCCAGCAGCCCTGAACCAAAACCTCCAACCTACGGCCTCAAGTTATCTCCTCTCTGGATCTAGACAGAGCCCAGCAGCCATACTGTCAAGACAAGATGACGAGCTCAGCACATTTCAGCAATCAGAAGACCTGAGAGGTCTGGAAGGTCTTAAAGTCTGCAGGGAGCCAGTGTACGGACAGTAGGGACAGTAGAACTGGGCTGATGTGCTCCATCTTCCTGGTTTTAGTGAGATCCCAAACAGCAGCGTTCTGCATCACCTGCAGCTGTCTGATCAAAGTGATTCGAAGGTTTATATTCTATATGTAAAAAAAACCCCAAAAAAAACATTTTCACAACATGTGAGTTTAGCACACAAGGTTTCATGTAATTGGAGATTTTGTGAATGAATATTTCACATCCTTTAGCGACAGGTGATCATGTGACTTCCTGGTTTGTGGTCTTGAGAGAGACATTGTTTCATCGCCTCCTCCATTCAACTGAAGCCACATCATCGTCGACATGTTTGTGACCATCTTTTATCTGTCACTTTTGACGCACTCAGGTAGATTTCTGAAAAATGTGAAAACGGCAAGAATAGCTGAGATCCAATCATGTATTTTGCCTAAGAGTTTGTTTATGTTGGTTTGTCTGTGAACGAAACACTCTGTAACGTTACTGTTCACATCCTGCAGGTTTCTCTATTGTAGTTCTTCAGTCTCAACATCAAATCTCTTCCCCCGGAGACAATGTGACGTTTGAGTGCAGGTTGGGAACAGGCTACAGCATGGGCAGCCAAACCATGCTCTGGTACCGGCAGAGGAGCCACGGGGCCCAAATGGAGTTCCTCCTCAAAGAATACGAAGAAACCGTCGGACGTTACCGGTCTTGGATCGAACCGTCACGGAATCTGTTCTGTCTTCAAATCCCAAAGTTGTTTCCGAATGACAGCAGCACCTACTACTGTGCCGCTAGTCACAGTGATGCGTGCAGATCAGACAGTCATACAAATAACGAGGCCGTCTGTGGTACGCAGGCAGGAAGGAGCCGTGGCTTGTCTGACTATCAGAGAAAGTGTCATAAAAATAATGAATTTTACATGAATGGAAGTTGAACTGCAGTTCCACATGGACTTTAGATATTTATATAAACAGGAAGAAAGCTTTTTGTTGTTATAAAAGGATAAGAGTTGTGATATATTCTTATTAAAATGAGAGTAGTCCTAGAATGGAAAAATCAGTGCAATTCTCATGACAGTGATGTGGTCAAGACCACCGAACCCGAGACCAAGTCAAGATCCGGACCAGAGCTCCGCGCTACATGACAATGAAATGTGAAATATGATCAAAATTACTTAAATTGATCTGAGAGATCCACATTCCCATAAAAAACACCCTAATACTAAGCATAGTAAATTTGACCAATATTATTATCAACTCAAACTCGTCTATGTTCTGTTTTGCTTCCACCTCAGAGCCACAGTCCGCTCATTTTGGACGCGGCACAATTAAACAGTGCCGTTTGATAGCCAATAGGGATACAGAGACTTGTTGAGGAGATCAATTTTAATTTTACATTAAAGTCATATTGTAACATATTTGTAAAAAAAGATATTTGATGATTATTGATTTCTAAAAGAAATAAAAAGGGGGTGAATACTTTTTATTTGCACTGCACAGCTTTCATTTTGTCTGATTAACTTTTTTACAGAACCTCACTTTAAAAATCTCAGTACTGCCTCTTTAAGACGGCCTCTAGGAGACAGCAGCTACAGAGAGAAACTCATTCAGATCTGTAAGAAGAAAGGAGGAGGGTCAGATCATCTCCTGTTACCTTTTTGTTTCACAAGTTAAACCAACAAATTTAGTCCAGAAATGAATTTGGTTTTGATTGCAGTTTTATTCTTGCCTGGTAAGAAAACCACTCTAGGAGAAAAGAACCATATTTGCTTTGTTTATTATTTAAAAAACACTTGATTGTGTTTTTTTGCTTTGTTTCCTAGACTTCTCTGTTTCTGCTGTGAACTTCCAGCAGCTTCCATCTGTGTTCGTCAAAGTCAGCGATCTGAGCATCACCCTCTGGTGCGACCAGGACAATAATCAGAATTACTACATGTTCTGGTACAGACACCCGGCAGGCAGTGGGAAAATGGAGCTGGTCGCATATTCAGTAGCTAAAGACTCCGCAGCCATTGAAGCTCCTTTCAGCACGACCAAATACACCTTGACCCGTCCAGAAGTGCTCAGATCCTCCCTGCAGATCAACTCTCCTGAGGCTACAGACTCTGCTGTGTATTACTGCGCTTCCAGTCTGGCACAGTGCTTCAGGCTGCCTGAGCCGCCTGACAACAACCTCAGGAGGAGGAAACAATGAGACCAGGGAGGGAAACACTGAAAAACTTCAATAGGAGACTGTGACATATGTTTTGAAACAAAGAAAACTTTTAGAAACTCAGGATTATATATGGGTGTTGCACTCTTGCGGTGAGATGGTTAACATCCTCACTTTTCATAAAGTTTTGCTCAAAACCTGCTTTCCTTTGTGTCAGCGGTATGAGTGTGCGCCGAAACTGATGTGAGCGAATATATCTTTATAAACAGACAGTAATTTGTGGTGTTGAGTGTTTATGTCTTTACACTGGATCGCTAAATTCACATCTACGGTTATATTCACACCAGACTGCTGCCTGGAACCTGCCTGTAGGGAAAAGTTTCACATTTAAACAGCATCACCGTAACGCTGAGTCAGCTGTAGTTGTCCCACCCGGCCACTAGATGACACTGTGACTGTAGCGTGTCATCGAAGGCTCCATCTCCTATGAAGGAAACGCTCATCTTGCACATACCTCAACAGAAACTGTGTTAAACGAACAAGCTAAGCAGCACAAAGTTATCCGCCATTGTGCATGCGTAGAATAAACCCGTGTGTGTGTGTGTGCGCGCGCCTTCACACCTCAACTCCGATGTTCCTCCTCCTCATTTATGGAACACCAAGAAGGCCAAAAAGATGTGAAATGTCATGCATCTTTCGTACGCAAAGTACTTTACTAACTACAAAAGCAACTGCAATGGAAGTGACAGTTTTCATCCAATCAGCGTATTCACAGCCAACAAGTCAAAGTTTTCCAGAAATGTGAGTAATTATAAATCTATAGGGCAGGGATGTCCAAAGCAGGTGATCTTGTTTGACCCCTCGTTCCACGAATGTAGAAAATTCACGATTAATTCCTGATTTTTTTTTTTACATATCAAATCTTCTTAAAACATATTTATTTAGTTACACGACATAGTTTTTTTGTTTAATTGGCAAAGTTGAAAAAAATAACAATTTAATACAGCAACTGTTCTAAGATTCTGCTCATATTTTTTTAAATCATCAATGATTTACAGATTTGTTTTCTACAAAAAAACTACTGCTTTATTAAAATATTGTCTATTTAGATTATTAAATTTATTTAGATTGTCTATTCATTTAATGCATAGTAACAACTGTCTTAAGCAATAAATGTGGCTCTCCTCAATTTGACATTTTTGGCCCTAATGGCATCAACTTTGGACACCCTTGCAGTAGGATTTAGGAAAAAACAAAAAAAACATTATTAGTTCAGTTTTGTAGCCTAATAATATGTAGATGAGTTTTAAAAAACTGTGTTGAGCTACTATATGATGTGATCCTTCAATACAACCCTTCCCAGTCAACTCATGTTCCTGCACTTTTGAAAAGTTCACTACATCACTGGGATCACAGGATGAAACTTCCCTCTGTCTTCTTTACTAAAAGCCACAAACTGATCTGGGAGCAGCTGGCAGCAGAGTTCAGTTTTCCCACTCTGTTATATGACCCTGAATCGCTCCTCATGTCTGCCTCATATTTTTCCTTAATCCTATATTTCCACTGAGATGAGGACATTTAAGTTACAATTCTCATCTTATACTGACCTCTACTGGCCATGTATGAAAAATACAACTTTACCTTCCAACTATTATACAATGAGTTATATTTTCAACATCTACAGAAAAAATGATTCTATTATGATAAATAAAGTTAAATATGCAAAATGTATTCAGATTTTTGTCCTCAGGCTTTAACGATTCTTCGTTTATTTTGCACACTCAGAAAACTTAAAATCAAATTATGGCAACAAAGTAACAATTAATAAAACTGAACAGATTTTAAGAACTTCAACCTTCAGTAAAAACTTATCCACAGCTGAGGTGGGATAATCTGTTACTAAGACAACTGTCCACTCTATAAATAAAGCCTTTACAGAAGAATTGTAATAAAATTAAAAAATACATAAAGTTTTGTATCCATTTTGTCACAAGTTATTTGGTCTGAAGAGACCAAAATTTTACTTTATATCATTCATACAAAATGTTACATGTGGCACCGCACAACAATCTGTGACAAATGAGGCTTCACAGAATAAAGCTGATACTTTACCAAATGGAAGTGAAGCTTACTTTAGAAAAGAAACCAAACTTGTAGTTTTGGGTAAATTGAACTTCTCACATGTTCAGTTCATTGGATCAGTAGTTCACTTTGACAGGGAACTTGAGGTGAAATTTATGAATTCAGTCCTGGTAGGAAACATAGAGGCTGCAGAGGTTTTACCCTCTATTACAGAAAGAACCCTAAACATGTTTATGTTACATATATTCGCGTCTGAATGGCCCAGTCAAAGCTCAGAGCCTAATCCAACTGGGAATTGGACCATTATTTTGTAAAGAAGGACAGACAAAACTTTCTGTAGACATGCAACACAGTTAAAGGCTCATATAGGAGACCTAATGTTAACTTTCAACTTTGAAAAAGTTTTATTCAGAATCTGAAAACATTGTTTCTTTCATTGCCAACTTTGTCCTTTGATAATCCAACAACCTTAAACTCAAAAACACACATCAGTGGATGTTCTCTCCCCTGACTGATTGGCTGCAGAGTCGTGACCAGCTGACGTGTCACTTCCTGTTTACACCTCCAAACAAACAAAAGCATCCAGCAGCTTCCTGTCCTCTGCTCTGCCTTCTTTTCTTAGCCGTCCCAGAAATAGCAGCAGGCAGCTTGGAGCTGCTCCAGCGTCAAGTCGGCCCGACCTGCACAGCTGCTCCCACACAGACTCACAGATGGAGGCTGAGATACGGAGAGGCTGGTTGGGGGGGCGGGGAGCAGGGAGAGAGGGAGGCAGCAGGTTTTTGTGTGATGCTTTTCCACCGTGGGGACAGGGGGCCACGGTGATACAATCCTATAGAGCCGCCGTACAAAA
>CAEGAF010077452.1:0-14516 GCA_903067075.1 Micropoecilia bifurca
CTCCAAATTGTCCCTAGGTGTGCATGGTTGTTTGTCCTGTATGTCTCTGTGTTGCCCTGCGACAGACTGGCGACCTGCCCAGGGCGTACCCCGCCTCTCGCCCGGAACGTCAGCTGGAGATAGGCACCAGCAACCCTCCCGACCTCTCTAAGGGACAAGGGTGCAAAGAAAATGGATGGATGGATGGATGGTATCAGGAATCGGAATCGGCGATTTTCCCTCAGGGGTGATCGGTATCGGCAGGAAAAAACCTGATCGGCACATCCCTAGTGTATATATAGATTGATATATATATAGATTTACTTAGATTGAAGTGTGTAAAGTTTACACCGTGGTGTCGCTTCAGGAAGGAGTAAGTAACCTTTGCTAAGATGTCACTATTATTTTCTTCTTTGCTTGTACATGTTAATTTCATCATCTGGGGATGGGATTTCAATGCTAAATGCACAGTCTGCCACTGAAGTCATTTTAAGCATTCACTATCCTGAGGTGAGTGAATCCTCTTTGTTGTGCAGAGTGAGCAACTCTTTGATTTAGTAGGAGATTAAGTTGCATAATTATCTGGCCAGTAAGGTGAGTGTCTCTGAATTGTGATTGCTTATGCCAAAGAATATTTTTGACAAACTCTGCAGCAGCTAATAGCTTAGCTACTGTTAGCAGCTAACTCACAATAGGTATGGTAAATAATTACGTGTAGAAAGGCATGGGCCATACACTTCAGAAACATGGTTTAATAAGGGAAATTCATTTCATTTGTAAAGTCCTGCAACACTTACTCTCCATGAATATTACATTTGCACACATACTGCATGATCCTTGCAGTTTAGCTAATTGTGAGCAGACCAATATAAAAATGGATCCAAAGTTTTATTCATGTCTTATCTGTAATTCTAACAACTTTAAAGACTGAGTTCATCCTCTTAAGGCAGGGGTGTCCAAAGTCAGGGCTGGCATCCTGCATGTTTTAGTTCTCTCCCTAGTGGTAACAACAATCTCCTCAGCAAGTCAATGTTCTCCTCAGGCCTTTGATGAGCCATTATTTGATCCAGGTGTGTTAAACCAGGGAGAGAACTAAAACATGCAGGATGCTGGCCCTCGAGGACCGACTTTGGACACCCCTGTCTTAAGGAGTGGGTTACCTCATTAGGATAAGTGAGCAAAGTTATGTTTAAAACTGATATGATCTTAACAACAAATACAACAGGCAGGTGTGAATGCTATTCTTGTGCTCTGGGTATAATTCACTACAATTAATTTGTTGCGGTGCCTTGGAATCTGGCCGTCATTGTTGATGAAATGTGTTGTGGTGCAGTAAAAAAAAAAGAAAAGAAAAAAGCTCTACGCTCGTGTTTGTGTGTGGATTCAACATGCAAATGAAATGCCCCATAGTAATACCAGCCTTATTAAAACGCAGATTATGTTTATTGTTAATTATGCTCCACTCTATCTTACATTAATATGTATTTATGCTATAGTCAAGTACAGTATATCTCCCTCTGTAATCATCTGCCACTTGACCTCTCTCACCCTCATCACTTCTTAATTTCTTAACCTCATCTTCACTTCTTTCTTCTCCATCCTCCTCTTCCTGCTTCTGTCAGGCCCCGGGGTTTCCTGACTCACTCCTTCCGCACGTGTGTGTTCACCAGTCTGAAATGAGGAAATAAACCGGTTTGTTTTCAACCCTAAACCCCACAGCAAAGTCTTCCAGATGAGAATATTATGGCGCCTGCTCCTGCACCCTGCAGAAAGTCCACGTTTGACCTCTGTGAACATGAACATCAGACAGCAGACTCAAAAAATAACCAAAAACGAAATATATCAAAATGTTTTCTTGGTGTGTGGGAAAAAAAAGTGTATTTTTTTCCCAATAACATTGTTTATATTAGTTTCATTCAATCATTGGTTTCTTGATGTGGCTCAGTGGTTTGATTATTTTACTAATAAAATGCTTTCTGTTTATACTTTGCTTTATTAAATTTAGCAATTTTTCCATTTTTATTAGGCAAAATGTTTCAGTGACTTAAGGATTGTGGTTTCCTCATTTAAAATAATAACTTCCTAACTCAAATAACATGAGTAAAGTTAATTCCTCATCCAGCTGTTATGATTACCTTGTCATTAGGAGTGGCAGATATGTATCAGGTGTTGGTAATTAATTATTTAAAAGCCCAGATTAAACAATAGATAGCACATATAATAAATTATGTAGTTACAAAAATATGTCAGGTTAGGTTGATTGTTAGTTCATTCACTGGTTTTTTTTTGTTACTTGGTTTTTTGATTAGTTGGCTGAATGCTGTATTGGGAGTTTTTACTGGCAGATGGAGTCCCTGAAAGCTTCATCTGCTGGTTTACTGGTTGATTTTTCCCCATTGCTTGGTCAGAAATGGACAATTATTACAATTGTTTAAATATGTTGCTTTGGTGTTTGTTATTTTTTAATGATTGGTTTGCTGGTTTTGTTAGCTGCTTGTTTTGTTGGTTGGCTGTAGACAGACTGGCAGGCTTATTGGTTTGGCGTTTTGCTTAATTTTTTAACTGGTTGGTTGCTTTATGTTTTACGTGGAGAGATGTCTTCTGCAATCAGATAACAGAAGAGACATAAAAAACATCAAAAAATAAATAATATGTTTCCCCTGTGATGTAATATTGCAGAATTGTATTTATGGAGAGTTTAATGGCATCTTCTCCATGAATATAAATTTTTACTGTATAAACAGTATATTGAGTAAAAAAAAAAATCTCAGTTATCGTATTAGGAACAACCAGCAGAGATTAGTTAGTAAAAGACAAAGTATGTTTTTCTAACTTACATACCTTCACTAATATTAGAACAGCATCTGAACTCGTCTGTAAATACAATGATTTTTTTTTTTTGCATCTGATGTTTTAGCACAATGGTGACAGAATATGAATCGGTTTTATTTGTGCCAGTGTGTGTGGCAAAACGCTAAACTCTAATGTAACACCATCATAACACAAATACCGTTTTGCGCTAAAGACGAGCCAATAATGTTACAAATCGGCCAAAAATACTTAACAGATGTGCCAACGCAAGCAAGTCACTCGTGGTAGTAAATTAATGTTCTTCTTAAATATCTGTGACCGTATGAGAAATGGTGCCCAGCCATGAAATGCTGTTTCCCTCTTGGCACCGGAAGAAACGGGAACCTCAGTGTGGCCTGTTGTTAAACCTCCCTCTGTGTGCGCCGCTCGGCGTCAAGAGATCCTCATGTCTGCACACCCATTAAATCACACACCACACCTCAGTCTCGGCCAGTGGGCCCATCTCTCCCCTACCGCCCCCCCGTCACGCCACCCAAATCTGTGTCGGTTATGTAAAATGTGGGGCGAGGAGTATGAGAAAGGTCCCTGAAGAGCAACGTTCATCATACATTAAACAGCACCCCAGGTCTGACTAAACACCGGCTCATTAATAAGTAATGAAGGCAGAGGTTAAAAATAGATCCCCCACAGCTCCTTCCAGCCCGGTTCCTCCCCATCTGACAGGAGGCTCTCCACGCGGGGAGCAGCGGAGGAGGCCTGTCCTGATGCGCTCAGAGCCAAACTCGCTCTGGTTGGGATCAGCACCATGGAGAGTACCTCTGTAATAGCTCACCAGGTGTTCCCTCAGCGCAAGCTCCTGGGTGAACAGCCGACGAGCTGTAAACACAGACTGTGACGACTGCAGACATGCTCCACTTGTATCCTTTTCTCCAGCCCAGATCTCCCCATCGTTCATTTTATTCAACCTCCTTCTCAGAATCCAGGACTCTCCCCCCTTTCCTCTCTCTTTCTCTCGTAGTTGACTCCCATTTTTTCCTAATTCTGTCCATATAAAATATGAAAACTTTCTCCTTTTCTTTTCATCAGACATTTCGATGCGTTTTCACCTCGCCACTTGAGTGAACTCTTCAGTTTCCTCTGCTCACCATGTTCCTCTTTTCTAAAGACCTCTATCCGTTTTTCTGTCTGATTTAAGCTACAGGACTATTTTTTACTCTTCCCCCTAAAGGCCAGATGGATTTTTTTTCATGAGCCTGGAACAGAAGAAATATGAGCAAAATCTGAAAACCTGCAGAGAGGATGAGGTAGAAAAAGGGGGTGATGGGTTGAGAGCAGCAGACGCTTTGGCAACCTTCAGCTCTGAGGCGAGGGGGGAGAAAACAGAGTCTAACTCCGCAGGTTCAGCTCAGGAAGACGTTTGGGTCAGATGGATAAAACCAAGAATTATGTTGGACAGATAATAATGGAAGCATATGAAATGTGAGACTGAAGAAAAACACGAGTGTGTGATCAACCAGAGCCACAAAGGAATAGTTTGAATCGGTTATTATATATGTGTTAGAATAGACTTGTCAACATTCAGATGTAAAACCTTCAAATAGTTTTAGGCAAGAATTGGAAATCTAATCTAATTAAATGAGCAGAAATGTCAGCTTTGTTTGTGTAAAGGTGGTAGAGACACAACCTAAAACCCTAAAATGTGACGGGGTTGAATATATGACTATATATGAATATGCACACATGGATTTTGAGGGGGGTCATTTTCCAAACACTGAAAAATGTTATCTTTTCATTCTCCTTCACAGTTATAAACGAATCTGTGTGGATCTATCACAATAAAATAGCAGAGACAGCTGCGTTCTATGGAACTCTGCAGAGTTGGTTTGCGGAGCGGTGCAAGTAAACCACATCAAAACTCTGTATTTTGCTCCCAAACGAAACTTAACTCGTACTTTCGACCTTTGTCTTTTGTTCTTTAGCCACACACTGCACCACATTCGTAGTCAAGAACTCAAAGAACATTTGTCATAAAACACCAAAGTCCAAAGAGAAAATGTTAACTTTTGAAAGCTTTAGGATCATTTTGAACAAAGACAGGAAAGTCTGGCTTTTTTGAAAAGAAATTACAGAAAAAACAACAACAAAAAAACAGGCACGAGTCAAGACGTAGGCACAGTATTACATGTAACTAAAGCAGTGTAATGAGGGTAGCAAATGGAAGTAAATTGAAGAAAGAAACATTTGGAACTTGTCATTCACAAACTGATGATAAAAGCGATACGGCTTGATTTTCTAACGCACAGTTCAGATCACAGAAATCGCCATATCTCTCTTCCATCCAAATTCTGTGCTCTGCGAACATTTCCAGGCAAGTTAAGTCAGATGCTGCTGTGGACTCCTGAAGGCTCTGAAGGTCAGAGTCTCCACCTCTGGTTGGCAGCCAGTTGTCACTCTGCCCGGCCAGGTAGAGCAGGTGAGAAGGTTTTAGAGAAAGCAGCCAAAAAATGCTTTTCCAACAATATTCTCATCCAAAACGAGACAAACGACAAAAAGTAACACACACAAAAAAAAATAGACAGCCAAGAAGTCGGGAGCGAGAGGAATGCAACAACTCTGCTACTGAAGAGGGAGTGAGGAGGCTGAGGGAAGACAAAGGGCAACAGGGGAGGAAGGAGAGAAGCAATGGAGGTTAGGTGCTGTGGTGAAGATGGAGGAGCAAAGTTGTGAGCAGAGGAGAAAAAGACCGAGGGGTGGAGGATGATGCAGGAAGGTGAGCCAATCGTCCTGCTCACTTGACCCTTCCAATTACCACGGCGGCGGTTAATTAGCACCAAGGTAAAGCTCCAGTAATTACCACATTGTGTCTCGGACAAGAGGATGCTCACACAGAACGCGCGCGCGCGCACACACACGCGCACACAAATGTGTTGCTATGGATACCTGCAATCCTCTCCATCACTTTGCCCGCAAAAAAGGAAGAGAGGAACGAAGATGGAAATAGATGAAATGCACGAGAGGAGATAACGAGAGCAGGAACGGGGAAAGCGGAGAGAAAAGGCAAACAGAAGCCGCACAAAGTCAAAGAAAGTCGGAACAGAGTTTTGGTTTGAAAGGCGCCGACTGATTCTGTGCGTCGGGCCCCCGGTTTGAACAACTCCTGCTTGTCGAGGAACGGCAAATGAGAAAAACAAACTGATCATCAAGTGCACAGGTAAGCTTTGAGAACCGAAGACAAGAAGAGACACGAGCACCACTTATCAGCTCAAAAGAGGAAATGCTGCGATCTCCTTGCAATTATCTCCTTGACCTTATCAGGTATCTTCAGTCAGTCTCATCCGCGGCACTTGCGAGCCACGACGCCGCAGCCACCTGCACCTTTTCACAGATAGCTGCCCCAAACAGGCACCGAGGCGACAGAAAGGTCATGGCCCCGTGACCCCGACCCCTCACCTCTGCCAACACCTCTACCCCCTATAAGCTCTGATACTGTGTGCGGTGAAAACACACTCGTGCACGGACACACACGGCCGAAACGTCGCCCCGGTTTAGCTGACGTGTTGCATAAGCTGTCCAAAACAATATCTCTCAGCACCAAAGTGTAGCAGGAGCAGAACAGTATAGCCTCTGTTCACGTCGGTGTGGAAGAAGCCGCTCTGTGACCCCCGTTTAGGTAGGAAGGTTTCACCTTACTCGTTTTGCTCGAGGAGAAGATTAAAAAAAAGTTAAAGAAAAAAAGGATGGAAAAAAATTGTTTATAACATTTATATGAACATTGTTTATAACATTTATATGAAGAAATGCCATTTATGAAGGATTTTTAGTTAAAAACTATCTGCTCTGCACTAGTGCAATTCTTTAATTCACTTAAGTATGTATATATATATATAATTCCAATTAAAACAGATATCACATGAATCCAAATGATCTGCACGGAGTTGCCTCCTCCAGATGCTGCCAGGTGCGGCAAATCAACCTCTTTACGTTTTCTCTCGTTCTTTAAAGGGCAAATAGCTCCACCAAGTGTCAAACATCGGTACTGCGCCTGTTTATGCCAAATCGGCAGAAGATCGTTAAGAAGCGCTAGCTTTTATGCAATGCGTTTCAGTGTCACCCGTAGTTATCTGAAATGACTAGAAATTCCTACATAAAGAAGATGGTGGTAAAAGATCAGTAAAGTCCGTCAGAATACTTAAAAAAGCTTTAGAAAATCGCCAGTAAGTTACATTGTGATTAATTGTATAATTTGTAGAATGGCAAAACATGTAATACAGGGCGGGTGGGGGGGAATCTTTGTGGATTTTATTTAAACGTCTCATTTTATGACACTGTGCTCAAATTAAATCAAAACCAAAAATAATTTTCTTCTTTCTGTTCATACTGTCCAGAAACAGATAAACATGTTGTGGTGTGAAATATTTCTATAAAGCCTAGGAAAAATTAGTGGGTTGTAATTGTGTCTTTTAGCAAGATAAAGCTAAATCAACAGATATTGTTCACCAAATACAAAATCAATTTTCATTCACGTGGCTCTCAGTCACCACAGGAGAAACAATCGAAGATCCCTCTCTCTGTCAGTTTGTAGAATATTAGACAAAAATGTGTGCAGTTATGCTCCTGCAAAAACAATGAATCATTTCAAAACTCTTCAGGACCATTAATGACTTTTCAACTTACATTTCATGCAAACAAAATAGATTGTGACATTTTAGCTGAACTGAATAGTGTGTAGAAACTCTGTAGCTATTTTTTGTTGTTACACGGTTTATTTAGAGACAGGAGTAACCTAAAAAAAAGAAAAAAACTGTTTTCTAGGGCAAAATTATGAAAATTGACAGAGCTCACGAGAAGTTGATCATTTAAAAGAAAGTAACAAAAGAAGAACATGAAAGTATAATGAAGATATTTTCATCAGAAAGAATTTTTTTGACAAATGATAAATTACTAAAAATCAGAAAATTTTTCAAGACAAGAGTGTCTGAAAGAGACTATAGTAATGTTTTAATAAAGATGATGGAAAGAGATTACTTGGCAGCAAAAAGAATTTTAAGAAGTTTATAAAAAATAAATCAGACTAAATGGACTGGATGATTAAATAAATACACGGCACTTCTCTCCTAGCAACTGACTTTCCCTCAGGTTTTTTTCTCATTTTTTTTCACAAATGAAACTTTTAACAATATGGAAAAATATTCTAATCCTCACACATAATCCGCCTTTGGGATGGCCTTTCAAAAGAATAAACATCTGCATCATTCTACACATCTGCTACCTCCTAAAAGTCTTTTTTTCCCCCTTTACCATCATAAATCTAGTACTTCCTTTAAATTCCGAGACCGATCATTGATTTTGATCGTGACCTGTAGAGGTCGCCAGTTTTCCTGAAGCCTTGCTTGCCTTTTGTTTTTAAAGCCAACTTCTTCATTTCACCCAAAATGCATCAAACCCACCTAGACAGCTCATGTGAAAGCAAGACTTATTGTTCGTGAAAACATTCGTTCTGTTATTTTCTAACTCCTGAGCCTTTCTGGAGTCCAAGTAAGCATACAGTAAACATTACATATTGTCTCTGGAAGCACTTTCCACTGTTTTTAGATGTTCATAACCAACTCTAAGGATTGGTTTCAAAAGTTTTTTGTTGCAGAAACTGTGGACGTTATTTCAGCTCAAATATCATTTTGTAGTAGTACATGTCCTTCTCAAAAAAATAGCATATTGTGATAAAGTTCATTATTTTCCATAATGTAATGATAAAAATTAAACTGTCATATATTTTAGATTCATTGCACACCAACTGAAATATTTCAGGTCTTTTATTGTTTTAATACTGCTGATTTTGGCAAACAGCTCATGAAAACCCAAAATCCTTGTCTCAAAAAATTAGCATATTTCATCCGACCAATAAAAGAAATGTCTTTTAATACCAAAAAGGTCAACCTTCAAATAATTATGTTCAGCTTTGTGCTCAATACTTGGTCTGGAATCCATTTGCAGAAATGACTGCTTCAATACGGCATGGAGGCCATCATCCTGTGGCTCTGCTGAGATGTTATGAAGCCCAGGATGCTTCATAGCCTTAAGCTCATACAGAGTGTTGGGTCTGGCGTCTCTCAACTTTCTCTTCACAATATCCCACAGATTCTCTATGGGGTTCAGGTCAGGACAGTTGGTAGGCCAACTGAGCCCAGTAATACCACGGTCAGTAATACCAGTGGTTTTGGCTCTGTGAGCAGGTTGTGCTGAAATATTAAATCTTGATCTCCATAAAGCTTTTCAGCAGATGTAAGCATGAAGTGCTCCAAAATCCCCTGATAGCTGCCGCTTTGACCCTGCCCTTGATTAAACACAGTGGACCAACAGCAGCAGCTGACATGGCTCCCCAGACCATCACTGATTGTGGGTAATTGACACTGGACCTCTGGACTTCTGGCATTTCCTTCTCCCCAGTCGTCCTCCAGACTCTGGCACCTTGATTTCTGAATGAACTGCAAAATTTGCTTTCATCCAAAAAAAAGTACTTTGGACCACTGAGCAACAGTCCAGAGCTGCTCTGTAGCCCAGGTCAGGCAATTCTGCTGCCGTTTCTGGTTCAAATGTTTCTTGACCTGGGAAATGTGGCACCTGTAGCCCATTACCTGTACACGCCTGAGCACAGTGGCTCTGGATGTTTCTACTCCACTCAGTCCACTGCTTCCACAGGTCCCCAAGGTCTGGAATCGGTCCTTCTCCAGAATCTTCCTCAGGGTCAGGTCAGGGTGTGGTTTTGAGTAATGAACAAGGCTGGGAGTTTTTAAAAGCCTCAGGAATCTTTTGCAGGTGTTTAGACTTACTTTGTTGATTCAGATGATCAGGTTAATTGCTTGTTCAGAGAACCTTTTCATGATACACTAATTTTTTGAGACAGGAATTTTGGGTTTTCATGAGCTGTATGCCAAAATCATCAGTATTAAAACAATAAAAGACCTGAAATATTTCAGGTCACGAGAAGCCAGTACTGACCAAGGCTCTTTACCAAATATATCCATTTTTCTTTTTTACTTTCGAGTAACTTTTTAGATGACTAGCCTTTACTTCAAGAGGATAAAGTTACACTGAAGCTGCGCTACTCTGACTTTCAACACTTCAAACATTCATGTTTCTTATTAGGTGAAGTAACTAAAGGAGGTAGAGCAGCCTTAGTACTCAAGAGCACCAGTGTCAAAAATACTTCTTGAGCGAAAATAAACATTGTTGCATTACTCAAATGTAACTAGTTACTACCTACTTCTGACTATAAGCTTTATTAAAGAATTGGATACTGTATGCTCAGTTTTTTCTCATGTCCATGTTTTTGTTTGGACTTCCAGTCATCACAAGAGCATTTTTAGTTTGTGCACCATTCCTTTTTTTAATTTAATTTTATTTTTAATTGTTGGACTTCTGTTATCTTCCAGCAGGACTCCGGTATGATGTAGCATGTTAGTAAGCACGAAGAAACGGCTTGAATGCAATAATGATGAAATAACTGACAATGTGACTCTGCACAGCTTAGTAAATTTATAGTTTCAATTTTCTAGATTGAAGTAATAAAAATAATACACCCTTTCCTGGAAACACACCTACAGCAACACTGTACTTCACATTCAACCACACTTTAACCCCTGAGACCTGGATTTAATTTCCTTTATTTTATTAATAGCCATTTCTTTACAGATGAGCAACCTTTATGGAAAGCACTGTCCCAGCAGATACTCTGCTGACCATTTCACACAAAGCCTCTAAGGTTTGGCACAAACAAAATATACAAATTAACATCTTTGTATGCCACACTAATAAGAAACAAAGTAATCAACAATAAATATGATAGAAGATAAAAATGCAGCGATAAAATGACATGTCCTTAAGTTGTGTAACCCCTTCAGAGCAAATATGTAGTTTATTTTTGACTTTGCTGTAAAATGCTTTGTAATCAGGCTGATAATGTTCGAGCTTCAGTGTTGGTATTAAAGACTCATTGGAAGAGATGGTTTCCTTAAAAAAAAATAATAGAGGAGGAATCATCTTATTGAGCTAAAGTCTGTTCTGATAAGGCCTGAGATTCCTCGGTTCTCACTCCGTCTGATTTGTCAAGGCCAGGAAAGGAAGTGAAGGGAACCCAGGCAACAAGCTCATGATGTATGTACAGTCGGTTATTTATGTGCCCCATAGTTAATGTGGAGTTTGTCTCCCCCTACTGGTTAAATCAAGTGTAAACAGAAAAAAGAACAAATGTACAGCATCAAGAAGAATCCATGCAGTTCGTCAGGCTATTTCAAGTCTGACTCTCCCTCCACATCTGCAACTACAAAACCTGGACCAGAAAATCCAGCTGATGTTTGACGGCAAGATGCAGAAACGTGTCTCCACACGCATCCGGGTACGACCGCAAAGAGAAAGCACAGAGTTTCCCCTTAAGCAGTGAAAACCAGCCATTGCTGTGGTGGAAGCGGCCGTGTCGCGTTATGGCGACTCGCCAGAGGCTCATTGTAGAAACGCTCAAATTAAAGGGACATACTAGGAATGGAGTCTGAACAAACCTGAAAGTGACTTGAAAGTCACTTTAAAACTGAATGAGAGCCTGAACGTGTCAGAGCCAGGCTCAAATTAAACTGCGGGACAAAGCAAAAAGCGCAGAATAAAACCGTCCAAACCATTCCAGAGAGGAGAGTCTCATGTTCGCAGCCGACTGCGTTCTAACTGGAACTAAAGGACGCCGAGGAGCCGCTGGTCTCAGCAGCTCCGTTGCCACTGAAAACTCCTCCGACGTCGTGTCGTTTTGCACGGCTAACCGAATGCTTGCGGTGTTGTGGCCGAGTCGGGGTGAAGGTGCAAACGGTGTCTGAAGAATTCACCTGGAAATAGCCGGGAAACGACCCAACTTCAGGAAACTAAAGGCGTGGAACGGTTTATTTAAACAACGCTGCTATGAATAAAAAGCAGCCTAAATCTAAAGAGAGATCACACAGCCTGGACCGGGAACGCAAATTAGACCTTGGTCTGCAGGAGTACTTCTGAGCAGATGACCACCTTGAAAACAATCTAAACAAAACACCTTAAGTCGCATCTAAACTGGCCCTAAACACTGACCCAGAATAACCAACCGGACAGTTAAACTGAAGATGGATGAGCATTTTTTCTTCGTGACCTGGGAAAAAAAAAAAAGACGCCATCCGCACTTTGCTCTAAAAACCAGCAGCAGTGACAGTTTCAGTGCTTAATGTACAAAGCCAATGTGTTTGTGGAGACCCAGCAGGAGGAGGAGGGACGGCAGGCCGTGGGGTCACACAGCCGAGGTGGGTGAGGACAGCAGGACTCAGGGAGGCGTCTCTGCGTTGTTAGTTGTGGTCTTTTTCTTTATGACCTTTTTCACTGTCTTGGTTTGAGACTGGCATAGGGAAGGGAGGAAAGAGCAAAGAAGAAGCTTGGTTAATCAACTGAAAGAGAAAACAAACAAAAGAAGGACCACATCTTTGGAGTCCCTAAAACATTCAATCCCTTTGCAGACTGAACTTTCCAGAGCTCCGACTCCTTTTTTGTTACGTTGTTAAAAAGTATAAATAGTGATGCGATTTTCAGCTGATATGGACCTGGCAAAAACCAAAAAGAGGGATAAGGAGATGGATGAGCAGATAGAAAAGGTAAATCGACAGACGGAAACGGGCGTGGACAGAGAGATGGATGGAAAAGACGGATGAATGGACAGATGGGCGACTTATCAAACATACGGTTTGATAAGTGGAGAGATAAACATGCAAAAAAAATAATAAAAGAAATTCAAATACTTTTTCATGTTTCACCGTTTTTTCATTCTTACTCAGATGTGGAAAATACTTTCCCAGACTGTTTATGAGCCGCATTGAAGTTGAAACATTTGTGTTTTCCTCTTAGTGATCTATGAAACTGATAAACCAAAAAAAAAAAAAATCCTGACAAACCGAGAAACTGATAAAAAAAAAAACAGCTTCCTAGACGAAGCATGTTCTTACCTCTGTCTTCACAGCCGCTACCTTTTTGGTTGTCTTGGCGACGCTGGCGCTCCGTTTGGGAGCTTTGTCTCCCAGATCGTCATCCGAGTGTTCGGTCTTCGTGTCTGATTGGTCGGATCCGTGCTGGGACGACGTGTCGTCTGCGACAGGCGCTGACGACCGAGCTGGACAGGGAAAACTTAGTTAGGAAAGAATCTTGGAGTTTTACACTCACATCAACAAACTATACAAAAGAAAGGCCTGTTTCTGATTTCTCCTTCTGCCAGACTAATTATTACACCTTGTTTATTTTGGAATGAGAAAAAAAAAAGCTGTGGCACTACTGTAGAAAATTGGAGTTGTGAAGTTGATATAAAAAACTGCTACTGAATAAGAAAACTTTCAGGCAAAAAAATAAAACATTCAGAAATCATTCAACATGGGAAATGTTTGCGTCAACTTCAACCCCACTATGGAAATCTGTTGTACTGAAAAATAAAACCTAAAATAATTTGATTTGTAGAAATCTAATTATTTCTGCAGCAAAACAAATTGGACATTGTTGTCTGTTTTGCCGTTCTAGTTTTAGAAACTTGCTGGGTGTCTGACCGATATCGGACAGTCCTGTAGCTTCAGTGTCTCAGTATTGAGGACAGCATAAACAGCAGTGAGACAAAGAGTCCTCATTCTGAGCCTCTCTTCCCTCCAGAATCACATGATCCTCCCCACCTCAGCCCCCCCCACGCCCCCCACCATCACCACCACCCCAACTCCCCTCTGTCTGGACTGCTTCTGGCAGAGTCAGAAGTCATATGACTCCTCATTCAACCCGCCCTGCTTTCAACGAACAAAGTCCTTAAAGTCACTCTCTGGCACAGTTGACGCTTGCTGATGTTTGTAAATGTGTGCGCCGCTTCCTGGCTGATGGGACGCCTGTGGGCTTACTGTGGCGAGCCGAGGAGGCACGCGCCCGCGGCAGCGTGCTGGACCCCGAGCTCATCTCGTCCATGTGCTCTCGTCTCGTCCGAACCTCGGCCGTGTGCAGGTCCAGCTCGTCCTCCGTGTTGATCAGGGTCAGGTCCTGCATGCTGAAGCTGCGCAGCTTGTCAGACAGCACACCCTGGCCCTGGGCATTATGGGAAAAGAAAACGGACGTTAAGAGACGAAACGCATCTTTGCCGCCCCGTTCGGCTTCTGTAGAGGAGACGCTGGAGTTGGCGGAAAAAGAGAAAAAAAAAGATATTAGATACTTTGCATAACCTTCCAGCATGCTTCACAATTATAACAACCTCTAATAAAAATAGCCTAGAAAACCTTAAAAAAAAAAATAAGGTTGCTATGGTGACTTTAAGATTCCATCTCTTGTTTTACCACCTTTACCATCATCTTCACTGCAGCAAGAAAGGTAAACATGATGGCAAGATAAACTTTGGTTCATTTCAAAAACATTTCTCTCTTGAGAGATAAATCTTATTCTTTTTTTTTAAACACAAGCTGGGAGGCAACCTGGTTTCTACACACAATATATTTTAACAGGAAATCAATGACAGATACAGCTTCTTATGAAGCCATGCTCAACAACATGAAAGGGAACAAGGACGTGGAATGGGACAGCTTTTGGGACTCTTTGAAAAGAACTACGGCTTTGAGTAATGTATCTGGATGAAGCTTGGTTTTCCCGGACAATTACCTTTCTCTTAACTACTAAATGTTTTTGAATTACCACTGTAACATACGTATAATGTA
>CAEGAF010077479.1:0-41427 GCA_903067075.1 Micropoecilia bifurca
TATCATTATGTTGTGGTCGTATATGAGACTGTCAGAACAGTTTTAATTAAAATGTAACCTGAAGAAAATTTATGACTATGCCTCAGAATACCACATGTAGTAGCAAATATCTCATAAAACCATAAGAAAGATGCATGAAAGATTAAACTGTTATATTTAAACCGTCAAATAGTCACACTTCACACTTCCTCACATCAGTTTTGTTTTATGTAAACTCCCCAAGTATAAATATGTAGAAAAGATACTGGGAAATGGCACAGCAGTGTAATGGTATGGCTGCTGTAGGTACATTTTGGTTGTAAAAAACAAACTAAAAAAACCCAAACTTTTCCTGGTTGTTCCTCTTTCTGAGGGTTCTTCATTAGCAAGTCATTGCCAGGTCAAAAGTCTGTACAGGATGTTTGCATGTATAGTATTTGACTGAATTCCCAAAATAAGTCAACATAGCTCACAGATATTTTGTGCACATTTTGTTTTTCTTTTTTTTTCTTTTTCTCATGTAATAGTTAATGTTTTTACAGATTTGAGGATTGCGAAATACACTTAATGCCTAAAAGGGGAACTATGCTTAGCAAGTGTGGTTACTTAAAATAAAACATTACTTCTGCTCGGTACAGGAAGCTTTGCCGAACTTGGTGTTTCTGCAGCATGTATTGTGTGGACACTATTTTATTTATTTTTATTTCGCCTAACAGCGGGCTAAGAATATCGCGGCCTGACTCGTTCTGTCTCTCTCCTCTCCAGAGTGACTCATACCGCAGCTACCTGGTGCGCGAGGACCTTGTGGTCACCGAGCGCATCGAGGACGTCAAGCCGCTGGGTTTCTACATCCGCCGGCTATGTGACGGAAAGGAAACTTACAGGATGCAGCGCCGGTCCAACCTGCCAGGTACGGACGACGAGCGCTGCAGGTTCACTGCACAAAGCAAAAATGTGGACCCACTCAATCCGACTGAGGTTCAAAAGGTGTCGCTAGAAATAGATGAATAAATTAAAACGAGCTCAAGAATTCCCATTTGCGAGATTTGTTGTTTTTCTCTTTCTACCAAAAACTGGCTGATAAAAATCTTCAGTCTGACTCTCTGGTCTCAACTGGACACTTTTTTAAAGGACAGTTTTGTTTACACTCTTCATGATTCATTTTATCTGACATTTCTGTTGTTTTGTTTATTTCTTTTCAACATTTAAAACGTCTTCCAGTTCCGGTGTCAAATGTCAATCAGAATATAAAGATGATTGATCTTTCATAACGCGATCATGCGATTACCATTATTTTACTTGAAAATGCCCTCAAAACAACAATATTATCGTTTATCGTGATAACTCCTGGGACAACTGATCACCCGGCAGAATTTATCATGACAGAAATGGCTGCAAACGAAGGGAGAAACACTTGGAGTGAAACCTGTTTCCATGACTTCAGTAAAACTCACTGAAGTGGTCATAATGGGACAAAAGCAATAAGTGGTTTTGCGAGACGCTGTACGGTGAAAGTTGTTGCAGAGGGACTTTAAATAGCCATTAAACTTCACCTTCCGTCAGAACGATTTGTTTGTTTCAGCCAGAAACTCCTGACTCCTCTAAAGTCTGTACAAGAACCTCGACTTTATTTGGCATTCAAATAGAAGAATTGAAAAAAATGTATTGGAAAACCAGAGGTATAGTATTGTCTTTGAGGTTTCCGAGTCTTGCTCGGCAGACTGAGCAGTGATTAGGTCATAGCTGTACAGAAAACATAAACATTTTGCATTTAAATTTAAAAACCTGGTTTGTCTGTAAACCTGTCCTACCCAGAACTCCTCATGTTGCATTTTTAACTTCACCTGGTTCGAATTTTGTTAAAAACAATCTTCTATTAAACACCTTTTGCTCTGATTATTAATCCAAAATAAATAAATCAACAAACTAGTAGACAGTATTGTTTAGCTGCAGATGCAACCTTTGCTACAAATGATCATGTGTTCCTTACATAAATACTGTGTTACTGCATTTTAGGCAACACATTTATTTTTATATTTATTAAAAGTAGTTGACTTATTTGCTCATTTGCATCCATTAATGCATTTCTAATATCATGTAAAAAAAAAAAAGGAGGCTTAAGTGGTTAATTGAAAAAACCTTTGTGGAATGTGTTGACT
The DNA here is from genome assembly GCA_903067075.1 of Micropoecilia bifurca. Lineage (NCBI taxonomy): Eukaryota > Metazoa > Chordata > Actinopteri > Cyprinodontiformes > Poeciliidae > Micropoecilia > Micropoecilia bifurca. Next base: position 2,139 of record CAEGAF010077479.1, read on the forward strand.
TTTTTATTCAATTAACCGATTAATCACCAGAATACTCATTAGAATAATCAATTACTAAGATAATCTGTGGAAAGAGGAAAATACCTTTCCTCACACCTGCCTACTTAGTATAATTAACTTAAAAAAAAAAAAAAGTCTGACTTGATGTTTTTTTTTGTCAGGCGGAACCATCCAGAAGCGCTCCGCCGACGACTGCTTCACCATCCGCCACTTTGAGAACAAGTTTGTGACGGAGACCCGCATCTGCAAGGCCTGATAAGGAAACAGAGAGAGAGAGAGAGAGAGAACGGGCGAGCCGGGGTGACGGAGGGAGTTGATGAACGACCGCGACAGGAAGCACAACTTTCAGCAGAAAGCTACTTTTGTACAAAAACCGTTTCGCCTCCCTTTGCTTCCCAGCTTGTGTCGAGTGAGTTTAGGTTCCAGCTGTACGCCTCACCTGCACCAGTCCGCACCACCTGCTGTTTGTTGTTACCTTAGATGCACTAAGTTTCATTTGCTCCGTTAGAATCCGTTTGGTTGGCCGTTGCTACCTGCAGACCCGCCCTATCGATTGTTCTTGTATCCCACATGCGAGTTGTTTGACAGCCTGCTTGATATTCCCGTCGTCCCCAGCAGGTGTGCGGCGCCTCGTGTTTCCTGTCGCCTCCTTTCCCAGAGCAGCTTTGGCAGCGCGCCGAAACGCTGACCCGCACGTTTGAACTCAGTCGTCTTGCCATCATGGTCGACAACATGGACGAACATCCGACAGCTGCCACTCCTCACTTTTTGTAGATATTTCCCAGAGTGCCCTGCTGCTGGGACTCGTTTGTCCTGCTGTGTTATGATTTAGTGTAACTGACGATGAACTCTTTGGGTTTTTGTGATTGTGTAGACATTTCTAGATGTTAGCTAGTTAAGACCGTAAGCTAAACCGGTGGGACCAAGCTAAAGGGAAACGTTGCGCGTTATTTTGAAGGTGAGAAACGTTTATTTGATCGCCTGCTTTGGTTTGTGAATTTGTTCGTGTATTTCATTTTAACCTGAACAAAAAAACAGATAAGAAAAAAAAGCAGATGTAATGTGTTGATATTATGGTTGGTGGCATTGAAGTTTTAAACTTTTCACTGGAAGACTTATATTTGCTTAGATTTACTTACATGAAACTGTTACGGTTGAGTTTGGAAATCCCTTGAGAAATGAAAAGAAAAAGGAAAAATGTGAAAAATAATATTTTTGAAATGGCTTTGTGCCAAAAAGCATAAAAAGGGGGAACAAAAGGAAAAAAGTTTTAGTGGTTTGTTCTGTGAATCCCACACAGGAAGACAATCAGTAGGAAGTTCTGTAGGCTTGTAACAACGGGCTGCTCTCCAACCCAACACCTGTGGAATAAAACAAAACAACTTTGTGTGACACTACTGAACTGAATTTCATTTTTGTTGTTGAATAAAGTTGCTTTTCTTAACCTGCTTAAAAACAAAACTTTCCTGTGTGGTTATTGCTACATCACGTATCACTGCAATTGTGCTTTTTTTTGCTCTACAATCTATAATTACTCTATTGCTTCAGAAATGTAAATTTGTTGTGACTTTGACATCGACACTGGTGGGAGTAAAAGGACAACGCTGCAAAAACAAAAAATCTGTCCCAAGTATTTTTTGGTCTAGTTTTTAGATATTAGAGATCTTTTTTTCAAGTTAACAAGTCCTAAATACTGATTTAAAAAATATAAGAAAACAAATTTCCCATGTTGGAAGTGAAATAATCAGCCGGTCAAACTAGTTTTATGAATATTAAGGACTTATTGGCTACTTGTAAGTTAGTTTTATCTTATTTCAAGAGTATTAAGAAGTTTGCAATAAAAACTAGACAAAAAATACATTTTGTTTTTTGCAGTGGCTTAGTCTGGTTTGTGTCAAGAAACCAGCCAACCAAAATAAAGAGCTAAATAATATCCAGTAGCTTGCTGAATGTGTACAATCATCTAAATATTAGTCATCGTCTATATATTTGACTGCGTGCATAATTTGAGCGCAAACCCACAATAAATTCACACTTGTCTGCCCAGTTCTTGTTTTTGAAATGCTAATTTTAGCTAACTTGCTGCTTTTAGAAATCATTTCTCTGAGAGCTTTTTTTTATGAGAATGTCAGAACAAGGACCAACCAAATGAAAAATAAATAATGTTTTAATTACATACAAATAGAGTAAGGGCTTCACATTTCAGATGTATATTTTCTTATATTCACCAATAATTTAAATTTTCACCAAAGAAATGCTCACATTTTATTTGGGAGATTAGTGGTTGTAAAGACACCGCCTTCCTGAGCGACGGCTATGGAAGCCCGGAATGGACACAATTCGGCACTTTTACTACACATTTGGCTGAAAAACATTAAAACCAAAACACGCCGGTTTGTGTCTTAGGAAAGTGCGCCGAAAATCCAGTCAAAACGGCTCTTTTTTCACTCTGTTGTAAGAGTGACTTATGAACGGTGGATATTGTGGCGTTTGTTCAGCTCAATGAATGGTGGTTTGTACGTGTGACGGCGATCAAGCAGTTCTTAATGACCCACATTTTCAGAATTCAGAAGGTGTTCACTGGATTTCCGCCGTATTTTACAGCGACCTGCTTTTTATTACATTTTTTCCAGAGTTTGTCTCTACGTTCCCTTCTGTACTTAAGTGGGACAGCTGTCTGGTAAAACGAGAACCGTCTGGCGACTCGTGCTTGCCTAGTCGCTTCCTGAATTCGTCGCTTGTGAAGTAGTACATGATTGGGTCGACGGCGCAGTTGAGGCTGGCGAGGCAGAGCGTTATGATGTGAATCCCCTGAATCGTGTTTCTGGTGGCGCAGTCCTTCAAAGTGTCAGATTTCACCAGCAAGTCCAGCGGCAAAGTGATGTGATACGGTGCAAAGCACAACAAGAAGACTGTGGAACAGCACAGCACCATCTTCAGAGCCTTATGCTTCTCACTACAGTCATGAAGGCACTCCGTCACCTTTTTGAGGCTTGAAACTGTCAAAATTGAACATGACATCACAATGATGAAGGGGATGATGAAGCCTGCTAGTTCTGCGAATATAATCAGGAATGAGGAAAGTAAAACACTGATTTTTTTCGTAGGCAGCTCCGCGAAACACACCCCTGGGAGCTCTGGATTGTCTCTCAACAAGGGGAAAACTATGCAGATCAGGCAGACAGACAGCCAGCCGATCATGCTTATCAACCAGTCGCTTTTCTGCTTCTTCTTGTACTTCAGCGGGTTCACGGTGAGCTGGCAGCGGCGCACACTGATGCACACCAGGAAGTAGATGGAGGCGTACATGTTGACGTACTTGAGGTAGAAGCTGAATAAGCAGAGACCGTGACCGAAGGGCCAGATGTTGTTCAAGTAGTAGTAGATCCGCAGAGGCAGCGACAGGACCTGGGGACAGAGGCAAAGTGTTCAGGAGCGAGAACAAAATCATGTTTAGAGAGATTCTTTGCTAAAGGGGCAGCATCATGTGTTTTTCCAGCCACATAGAATCAATTTACAGCACAATCAAGTAACTATATTACCTTCAGTTGTTATCAAAGATGACTTAATAGAAATTTGACTTCATAATTTAACGCCTTCCTGGCCCCATTTAGGACAAGGGTGTACAGAAAATGGATGGAAGGATGGAATTTAACACCACGGAATTGGGCCTCTGTCTCTTTAAGAAGCTCCTGCTCTTTCTGAAACTCCACCTTCAGGAAGTTATCACAATATGGCTCCTCTATTAACCCCTTAACATTGTAGATCCAAAATTTCAAGAGGGATTTGTCCTTGTTAAATGAAAGGCGGATGATTTGTTGCTATTTTGAGCTTGACTGAAAAAAACTGAAAAATTATTGTGCCAGATCATCCTTCATTTAAAAACACTCTGTGTATTTAGCCAAGTGTTTTAAAAAAAAGTAAATAAAAATAGATTTTTGTGTACTTTAGACTACAAGTGAATTTATCATAAAATCAAAAGGAAAGCAGAAAGCTTGGAGGAGACGATCACGTTGTGTAGTTTTTGTTTCTGAAAATGAAGACACTGCAAACTGTGCATCTTTACAGCCTGAAACTTCAACCTCCTCACAGCTCAGTTTATTCATTTGATCATATTTGCACTCTATTTATCATTATTTAACCGGAATTCAGATATCTGGACCACAGCTGATGATCTCACTTGATTACGAGTCACCAAAACAAAGTCACACATGCTAACATTTTGTTGGACGGCATTTAGTTTTAACTCACACATTCGTAGTGATATTGTTTTAATGCGCTTCTGCAATGTCCCAAGACATATTTCCATCCCATTCTTTTCACAACTTAAGCCCAATGACTCCTGGCATTGTTGTCTAAGGATATGCTGTTCCTGGAAGAAAAACATCTGTTGGTGGAGCAGCCTGGTTGTTCGGTATGTTCCAGTAGTTATCTGACCTCCTTCTCTGGGTACATAATGTTGGACCGAATGCAGCAACCCCACTACACTTGTACATCAGACAATAAGCATCTTGAACTGAACAGAGCAAACCTGGGCCACACGACCTCGTTTCATCGCTGCTCGGTCCAGATTTAATGCTCCTTTGCAAACTGAAGTCCTTTTTCTCAGGTTTGCTTCACGAATGAATGTTTTTCTTACGGCTACACCGTTGAGTTGAGTTCCCGTCTCATTGTGGAAGTCCTCTGTAAACATAACCCCCAACTTCTATGGTTGTTTTTCTTCCACTGAACGTCCCGCCAATCATCCAGGGTTTCTTTCCAAACACATTATCTTCCTCCAAGACGATGTTTCCCGACTGTCATCCCAGCTGTTCTTGGATGGGTCTCAGCCCAATTTCAGCCGCTTCTACAATTTCCTGAGATGTTTTCTCTGCTTGTTGCCAATGATCTGACCTTTCTTAGCCAGACTAATACCTCATGGACCGTGTGTTTCAGCGTCACAGGAAATGGGAAACTACTCTTGACATCAGTTGGGATTTCTTGCCAGTTTAAGTATAATCGCCCATGCAGCGATTATGTAAAAGGAGGCTTCTGCTTATTTGCTTAGTTAATTCCAGGTGGTAACTATTTTTGGCCAGGTACTGTGTAACTGTTCTTTCTCGTTGTGCTGCACTTTGGAGGTTATTTCAGCTGATCTTAACTCTGCCTGGCTGGCATATTGAAAATTTGAATCAGGAATTTATCAGCTGCAGATGTTAGCAGTGGTTTTTAAATCTGACTTAAATCTGCTAAGTTTTAGTAGTGGTTAATGCTCTGGTTCCTGTGTTGAGTTCAATTGTGCAGAAAAGTCAGAATCTACAGAGACATTTCATAATTTATTCATATCTGTGAGTTAAGGGACAGTCAATCAAGTTGGTTCGATATAATAATTTTTTTTATATCAAAGGGAAAGGGTCCTTTGAGCTTTTTGCTACACATTTTCAGCAACATAATGTTTGTGAACATTTGTAAAATCGGCACTACATTTGAGCACAACTGCTTACTTTTCTGCTTTGAAGTTAAAACGTGTTTTGGAAAATTACATAACCTCTTTTTTGCATTGTTAAATCTATCAGCAGATGATTCTTCTTTAAAGTGCCGGTTAAAAAGCACAGTTTTATGGCAGCCAATAAATCTTATTCCATCTTTCCCCAAAAAAACAATGCTGAAGTCAAAGACTTTGCCGTAACCCTGAAAACGTCACAAAGAGGGTGATGTCACTGACATACGGCGCTCACAGCCGTTGTTGCAATAGGTGCATGCAGAGGAGAAATTGTGATTTCATTTGCCTGTTATGCTGTAGAAAAAAATTGTTAGCGCTTTGCATGTTTTGCATTTCCATAATAGTAAAATTTAACAGACTGTTGTGGATTTATGAGACAGGCCAACACTTGTAAGCTTGTGAAAGCAACTGTTAGCATTTTACTAAGGGGTACCCGAATAAAAGGAGCTGAAAACAGAAGCACACTTTTCCCATCTTTCGGATATTGAATTTGTAAAAGATTACCCAGAATCCCTTTCCTTCCGTTTCACAATGTTGCACTTCCATGGATTGATCTGTCACAGAAAAATCCCTAATGAAACACATTAAAGTTTGATGTTGCCTAAATGTGATAAAAGGGGAGTAGGACTCTATAAGACTCTATATCTGGAGAGATGATGAATAAGATATGAATGTAAAAGCTCCGCAATCAAATTCTGCGTGAGTCCCGCTCCGTTTTGTTTCCCAATAATTCAGTTTTAAGTGTTTGTCAAAGCAATTCAGCTTCATTTCAGCTCCTTTATCTGCTCTGAGCACTTAGGACAGAAAGTAGCACTTTAAAAGCTGCCAGCCAATGCTGCACAGCCACTCACAATCACTTTCATCCAGAACCCACAACACAATAGATAACTCCATTAAGAACGCTTTATTCTGAAATATGTCCAGAATATTCTGCTCCTAATCGTTTTCCTCTGTGGGTTTTATGTTTAGAGACACTTTTTAGTTTGTTTCTAAAAGGCTGAGCTAACACCAGTTCATAATTGCTTCATCTTAGGATTGCTAATGTGTAGAAGTGTCAATATTAACAAAGTTAGCTCTTTCATTGGTTAGTATGTTAATCGATCTACTCATTTTGTCCCATGTTGGTAACAGTAGTTGTGTTTCCATCACTGATGTGGGCAAAGCTTTGTCAATATTCAGCTAATGTCGAACAAACACAATTTCAGAAATTAGGTGTTTCCATTAAGCCAGAAACACATTTAAAGTCACATGTATTCATCCTGTAAGTCTTTAAAAACATGCTGCGCCATGATCCTCCAACTACTTCCTGTCGTTGTCTTCTTCACGGTTTACGTCAATGGCTATGTCCGGTTGTTGATCATGTGACTCGTGTGACGCGAAAAAAAGTGTTTTTCTATTGCAGTTTTGCTAAATAAAACAATTACGATATGGCCCAAAGGACACCACCTCATCCAAAACATTTGAACAAAGAATAAAAGTTTTCTCAAAATTGCCGTGTTTCCGCTTAAATGGTCAACGTAAACTTTAGGCTATAAGGACATAATCAGAATTTTCATTTGGCAGTGAATAGTTTTGATCTCAAATCATTATCTATCTCTTGTTCTTGCTCTTAGATGATGTTCTAAGCTGTTCTTAATCATTGAAATAGGTCTGAACTGCACGTTCATTTGGGGACAATAAAGTATATCTGTATTACTACACATAATGTCTTATCCTTAGATTAGACATTATGTGTCTTATATAAGACACATTGTCTAGATCATATCTAGATCATATCTTACAATATCACATAAATAAGATTGGCAAAGGTCTTGTTGTCTATCCTCATGGGTACAGAGTTAAATGTTATCCACTACACGCAGGTAGATGATGTGAACAGAGGAAAGGAGGAAGTCAGGAGAGGGGCGGTGTTACCTGAAGCAGATCGGCCACAGCGAGGTTCATCATGAACACCACAGCCCTCTTGGTTTCCTGGATGTAGATCTTAAACACCCACAGTGCCAGGACGTTACCCAGCAAGCCCGGTGCCAAGATAATGCTGTACACCACAGCGTAAGCTTGGTGCTGGTACGCACGCACACTATCATCCCCAGAGCAGTTGGTATAGAGTGAGGCCCCAGAGCTGCTATTCATCTTAAAGATATGAGGATGTCTGCAAGAGCCTGGTATCAGAAAAGCTGTCTTTGGTTTGTTGAACGTTCAATCCAGGCTTCCATGCCGTCTGTTGTGGCGAAAGGAGTCAAAGCAGTGAGCCGTATTCCCGAGGACTTCTCAGCAGTTTTACAGACGAGAGGAACGACGTCTTCAGGGGAGCTTCGTGTCCAACGCTGATAGTTTGCAGGTCTTCGGGTCAGTAGAGGATAGTCTGATGAAAGAGACGAGAGTGAGTGGATTGAAAAGTGAAAAGTCTAAAATCTGACTAAGGATCTTGGTTGTGCTGTCGCCAAAGCAGAAACATAGTTTGTCTCCGCCTGGGGTTTATAGCTGGCCTTGTGTCCTAGAGTGCATGTAAAGTGAACTCCACTGTCTGGGAAATGAGTCTTAAGTTTGTTGAAGCAGTTGAACTGGTCCTGTCCCTCAACATACACTGATAGATGAAACACGCGTATCAGCCTCGATTGGCCACAGGATTTGCATACAGCCCAGCTGGCCATCAGGTTGTGAAAAAGAGCTCTTTCAATGATCAAACACTGATGTCATTGTCATACATACTGAAGTTTTCCTTGAATTCCTAACATTTGTTCATCCTGACAAAGTGCTTTATCAGGCTCCTGTCCAGTAAGTTAAGGCAAACTCAAAGAAATGTAGATGTTACATGTTCTCACACTTCTCCACTTGCACAACAACCCACCGTCAGCCGATGTCAAGCGTCTAAGCACCAGCGAAACCAGGTTAACTTACACAGAACAGGCGCGTGGTTAGCGGGACATGCAACGCTACCCTGAACCCCCAGTTTGATTCGATGGGGATCTCTTCTGTGGGCAACACCCCCAACAGGCGTTCTGACACGTGAGGGGATAAAAGCAAGCGAAACTTTCAGATGACATTTCACACAGAAGAGCTGCAGATGTTTACCGCCTCTGGCAACAGTAATAACTAGCTTTCTGCACTTGTGGGTGTTGCAGTATTTGAAGTGTACAAGTTAAGCTCATTTAAACTTGATGCTCTTCACTTATTTTGTTGTCTCTCTTCATTTAAGCAGGAACCACAGTGGTCTCGGGGTTATAGGTACGTTTCTAAGCATACACTTTCTACAACTGGTTTGTTCAATTGAGCTCAGCTTACAAAAAAACAAGATTAATCACATATAATTAATGATTTAGCTAGGAATCGAAAGAGTGAAAAGGTGGGGAAAGGTTTTAAGGGAAAGATGGAGAGTAGAGGAGAGAAAAACGCTTACAAAGAATAAAAGTGACCACTCCTGAAGTCTGTCTCTAAACCTTCAGGAAGAGAAAAAACAAAACCAAGAAGCCACAACAATCAACAGCATATCTATGTATAATAACAACATAACATCACTGGAATGTACATGATACAAGTTAACACAAGCTGTATTTAGTGACAGCCGCAGTCCAACCGAGAGAGTATCTCAGGAAATTTCATTAAATATTTTAAGATTTACAATAACAGCAACATTTAGAACAATTAGCAGTTTAATTTATAAACATAATCATACTTCTGACAGTTTTACTCTAGACAAATGAAACTATTATTAAATCTTTGGTTAATTGAACATTTTTCACATTACAATGCAGTGTCTTACACTTTTATAAGCACACTTTTATAATCTGCTTTTAAATAAAAGCAGATTTTTTTTTACTACAGAAGAAAATCTTCAATGTAATAAGAAATCGCTTTTTTATCATAGTTGCATGGATCCTCATTCTGGATCCAACCACCATTTTTAAAAGTCTTGTATCAATATTGAAGTGTTACCTCATAAAATGTTAAGCATTACTTGAGGAGTATTAGCATGTTTAACATTGCTCTGATTTGTATAAATAACCCTAAATGTAGTACTTAGATCTTTCAGTGTCATATTTACCTATTAATAAATGTTCTATATCAAGGTGATTGAGTGACATGACTTTTGTCAAACTTGCTGGCAACATGTGTGTTAGCTTGTTCGATTTTTCAGGTTGTCATTATTAAAGAAGAGGTAAAATGTTTATAAAAGCTTGACGGGAATCTGCATTGTGAAAAGTACGAATGAAAGAAGCTACTGCCTGTACAATAAGTATTCTTCTTTAAGTTCTACAAAGGAACTTGGATTTAACCTGAGGAGACATTTATTTATTTTACATAAGGTTTATTGTGTAGGGATCAAACAGCAGCATTTTTTATATATGAAATTTTCAGCTTGGATACAGTGAACATCTGGGGCCCTCAATGCAGCTGGAAGGGACTGGTGCATGAGGACCGGATCTCCTGTGAGTGTGTTGGGGGTCAGAAAAGGCCTACATGCTTTCACTGCAGTCTTCAAAAATCACACCAGGAAAAGACGCTACACTTGTTAGTTGCTACTTAAAAAAGGGGGAAGAGAAAGTCACGTCTTAAATTTGGCAATAAATTTGGTAAGTTTGCAACATAAGGCAGAAACTAATCAAATATACACTAACATCACACTTCTTTCTTGTATTATTTCTTACTACAATAAATAGTAAACATTGCATCACCTGAGAGTAAAAAAATGTACATAGCTGTGATTAAAAGTTAGTACTGTGCAGTGAATAGACAAACTGCTGTTTTCTGCTTGAGCCACCAGCTCACTGAAAAGAAAAAAACCCCTCCAAGGTACAAGATCCCACGCAGCAAGATGGAAGAGTAAAACATGCCCTGGAAACGGCCTCCGGTTCATTCACCTATAGGCTCCGTTTTACTGCTGCAGCTTGCTTCCTGATTACTTATGTTCATGAGGTCTCTGTGGAAGTTTCCGTGCTTGGAGTCGGCCTCTTTCAAAAATTAGCTGAATAAGTTTGAGGGGGTGTAAAATGACTAATAGGGTGAGCCAAGAGAATAAACAAAACGTCTGCTGGCCCAGATTTCTGAAGTGCTTTTTATTTGAGGGTAGGGGCTGATACAGTAAAGGAGAGGATTAGAGCTAGAGATATAATCTGCTTGTTAGGGTTTCACTGTTTAGAGGAATTTAAAGAAACGTCTCAGTTCACTTAATGTCTAAAGAGGTAAAGAGGTAAAGAGGTGTGAAACCATGATCTTTTTGCCACATGTGCCACTAAAAAAGCTTTAATATCAAATCAAAACAGAATTGCACAATAAAAGGTAAGTAAAGATTTAACTTGATCAATTGACCTTTTATTGTGCAATTAAGGTAAGATTTAACTTGCCTTTACTTACCTATTATTGTGCAATTACAGCAAAAAAAAAGTTAAATCTTTAAAGTATTTAACATAAACAAATTAAAGCTGGCGTTTTCATTAATTCTCAAAATTTGAGACAGTTAGGTCCCAAACTATTCATACTCCTGCCAGATTTATATCTAATATTATTTTCAATCAGTCAAGTTGTACAAGTGGTATAATTTAGCGAAAAATATATATATTAGATCCTTTTTAATATTCAGTGGAAGGAAAAAAATCTCAACTGACGTCAAAGTAATCAAACCGTTCTCTTAACCGTTTTTCGACCAAATCAAAATGGCGCCGGGTGTCACGGTTGCCCGTCTCTCTCTCTCTCTTAGTCCCATATTGTGTTTTTTGAGGTGTCTCTACTGAGTGATAAATACTCGCTCGTTTCCGGTGTGTGAGCGACGAACTCTGCTCAACGTCCGTGACTCGCTGCTGATGCTTCCTTTGCGCCGGACAGCGATTTAGAGGATCCCCACGCCGCCCCTGGCGTCGGCACCTGAGGACCCGCGTCGTCGAGCCTCAGCTGGATTCTTTCGAAACGGAAACCCTGGACAAGTAAGTGGTCGCGCGGAGGCCAGCGCTCTGCGCGGACCAGATCTTAAGGACGTCCTCAAGCAGCGTTCCCTCCTTCTTAACAGGCATCACCGGCTCAGTTGCCTTTGAATTGTTGGTAACCTAGGCAACGGGACTTGGCGTTCTTAAACGCAAGGTCGATATCTAGTAATAACCTAACTAACGTGCTGCGGACTAATTTGATGCTCATCAGCTGGACCTCATGTTCATAACTTAGGTTGTCGTGTGGTTCTAAACATAGTGGTTTATCACCCAGCTAAATATAGTGATATTTTTAATTTCTGAATTTTCAGACATTCTGTCATTGCTCATAATGACAGTTTAATAGTTGGGGATTTTTATGTTCACTTGTTGTTGTGAGGATAAACCAGCCAACATGTAAGGGACACCTCAAGTTCTTCATCCCAGGCTTCTGAAAGGGGAAAAGTCCTTCCTGCGTTACCTTACCACTGCTTAAAATTAATCCGCCTGCACACCTTCACCATGAACTTGAATAATGCCACTTTTGATCTTTTGAACTCTGGCATTCCGGTAAAGAATCCTCAGTTTTAGTTCTGTGGCCTTGTTGGCAACTTACTTCTGACATTTCATTATGAGTCATTAAACTCTTATTAAAAAATGTTACAACTTACTGAGAGAAGACCAACCAGTGGAAGTGAAAACTAATTCTGATATTTTTGCCGTTATGAGACCTGTATCTGATCTTTTCATGACAGTCTGAACAGTACAGGTCGGATTTTTTTCGAATGCGACCCAGGCCACTTGAGTATCTGATACATATCCGATTCAAATGTGACCTAATGGACGAATATGACCCGAGCGACATTCGACAAATGTCACTATTCTGCGTCCTGATGTGTATAGAGGACCAAAACTGACATGATTAAAAATAAATGCAGAAATTTAATTTTTTTCATTTTTCCTTTCCCTTAAACGTGTTTCGTCAAGAAATGAAAATTTGTTCTTTTGTCTTTCCCTTACACATGCCTTTTTGTAAAAATATATGTGTATACTTTGTTTTTCCTTTTCCTTACATATGTGTTTTTGTCAAGAAATGTATATATTTTCTTTTGCGTTTTCCATAAACATATATTTTCATCAGGGAATGTATATTATTTTGTTTTGTCTTTTCATTATACAAACATTTGTTCTTTTGCCGTTGCTTTGTCTCCTTTTTCTACTTTTCCTTGTGCTTGCATTGTCATCAAGAAATGTTAAATGCAAATGAGGAGCGGTGTCATCAGGCATTGGTTAGTTAGCATCACACTTCATTTAGCTGGAAGACAGATTGCTCTGTACTAAAAATGATGAATAATAAATTTACCGACTATGTAAAGATAGATCACAAGAGAACTAAAAGACAAGTTCAATGAGCTGGAGTTTAGCAACTTTATTAGAAAATCGTGTTATAGCTACTGACTTTATTATTTTTGGTGTGGACGCTCAGACAGAACGTCTTTCGGTAGCGGCTCAGAGCTTCACCGTTGGGGTTTTCACAGTTTGGACGAAGCAGTTGGTTTCTGATTGAAGTTCTCTGACAATTTGAGGATGTCAGAGAACTTCACCTTTCATCAGCGAACATATGTGCCATAAGCTGTCAACAAATACTCTGTTTGAGCCATTTCAGTTGGGTTTTAGGTCAAACCACTCCACAGGTATGGCTTTAACCAAAGTATTAAATGATCTCTTGGTGAACGGAAATGTTCTCTCATGGTTGGGATCTTATTTGTCCTGGAGAGCTTAGAATGTTAGCTTCAAAAATCCGCTCTCTGTTCCCTGTGCTGTGAGGCATGGCGTCCCTCAATGATCTGTGCTCGGCCCATTGCTATTTTCTCCCCATTTTCTTCCTCTCTGTCTTCTTTTGCGTTCGTTTAGCGTGACTTTTCACTCCTATGCTGATGATCTTCTATGTGAGAGGCCTTGCTACTCAGAACAGACTGAGCTTTGACTTTTAAATCCCCTCCAGGGTGCCAAGCAAATTCTCTCAGGCAACATATCTCCTGACTCCCCCCTCCTCACTGGATACATTGTCATAAATATTCACTTTTTGAACTCAGATTTGATCTGGAGATCTTTCATTCCACCTAGAGGCCGTTGTGTTGCACATTGATGTTCACGTTCTAAACATCCTTCTTCGAGCTATTTTTTTGTGTCTGATTTTTTGGTAATTGGACCGAATATAAGACCATGTTCACACAGCAGGTCTCGATTCTCAATTTAAATTTTTTTGCCGAAATCCAATTTATTTTTAAATCTTTTGCCTGGTCGTTTATGTTACTGATTAAACTCGACCTCACTGTCAGATTTCTGTGCGAACGATTTACCCCACATGCGCTTCAGAGAAACGTTGGCGTAATGCAGGAACACATTGTTTATGGAAGTAATAATGGATGGATGGAGGCATTTGTGGATGGATTTTAAAATGTATTCAGCATTTGCAGCTTACAGTGTTATTACAGGATTATAACAGGAGTGTAGTTAATAAAAAGAAAGCAATTCCTTTTTCTGGAGGACTAACAAATTTTGTAGAGAAGCCTGTTTGGATGTGTAGTCAGAGCCAAGAGTGGCAGGATGATGCGGTTTAGAGTTAAAAGAGTCCTTTCATAAGTTCATAATCATAATTTTCAGCCATTGTTTACATCCTGATTCACCACAACTGGCCCTTTTTCTGATGTAAAATCATGAGGTGTGTCTCATATCGATGATGTAAAAGTTTAATAAAATGCGCCAAGGCGCTTTCCAAACAACTGGGTACATATTTGAATTAGTTACACATTTGAAAGTGGCTCGAATAGGATTTTTTTGGAGTGTGAAAAGATCAGAATTGGTCCCATTCAGACTGTGGTGAAAAGTTCAGATATAGGTCACATTTGTGCCAAAAGAAGCCATCGGCTGCTGTGAGAATGTAGTAATGAAGTAACAAAGGAAAAGAACTAAAGATCCATGTGCCATTTAAAATGTAACGATGAAATGAAGGTCTCTGGTCTGTTTGGATATCTGGGTGCATAAAGTCTGTCTGTCTATGTTGTTTGTATTCAAAGAGAGAGCCCCAATGGACTTTCAGTCCTGAGAACACATTTTATTCCACTGACCTCTGACCTTCTCATGACTTATCGTCCACTTATTCTCACTTTCACAGCTACTGTCTATCCCAGTCAACTTGAAGTTGCCGTTACTGTAACTCAACTGGCTTTCATTTCCTCTTTGAGTTTTGATGTGAATTTGAACGTCTGAGCAGTCTGTCGAAACCGGCGACAGGTAGCAGCCTCTGGCTAACGTATCGTGACAAAACCGTGCTCCTCTCTATGCTATGTGACAGTTATTTGCTTTTATGTAGAGACAGGGTTTCAAACAGAGAGCTGCGTGTCAAAGGTCATGTGTAAAGTAGAAGACGATAAATACCTTGGGTTGAAGCGTTTCAGTCCAGAGATCTTGCCGATGGAAACATCCATTTCATCAGCTGTGATTCACCTCCCTGTGGGCGGCTGTGGGGGTTACACCTTTTCCATGCAGTCATGATCAGCGGCGTCAAATAAAGAGTAAGGGAACCCGGGTCTTTCCACGTGTGAGCTGTACGAAACGGACAAAACGTGAGAGTCCTCATGAAGCAGACTCCCGACTGGACACAGAGCAACACAGGCATCCTGTCGCTGACACACTCAACAGAGCAGTCGTTCCTCACTTTGGAGAAACATACGAGATCCCTCACGAGACGTGACTCCACGCTCATGGCATCCAGCTCTTTCACACAACTCATTTCTTTTTGCCTCTAGAAAAAAAACATGACACAGCGAAAAGAACATTTATGGTCATTCTCACCTCTCTCTCCTCAAACTTTTACGCCATCTCAGTATCAAAAAGCAGAATGGTGAAGCATCAACTCCTTTGTCGCTCTCTCCATCCCCAACGTGTCAACCCCACCTGTTTTCTCACCTAAGTTTCAGAAACACTTTCTGTGCGTCTATAATTTCCTGTTATTTCATTGTCGCTGTGCGTTTGCTGTCTGTCTCTATCTGTCTCCAGGATGAAATGGGGATTTTAGCACACACACACTGGGCTTCCTGTGTAGTGAGAAGAGGAGTGGCTTGCGTTTTTTCTTTTTCTTTTTTTTTTCTGCTAACACTACTAGTTCTGCTATTGTGTTCTTTGAAAGACGTTTTGTGTTGATCGTACTCACTCACACTTATGCCTGGCTTCTTTCAGCGCCTCAAAAAGAGCAAACTTAAAAATCTTATTTCAGAAATGTTATAAAGTGTTATTTTAGGAGCCTGACATGTTGAAACGGATTGACAGCAGGAAGATAGGTGGTGGGTACGTTATTCTGTGTTTCCAGGGGTGGGCTGAACTTATTTTGATGTCGGAGGCGGTTTGGCAATTTTTTTTTGTTTTTTAGAAGATGCATGAGAGGAGCAGGTGGGCGAGTGTTGGGGCCAGACCCAAACGGTTATCTGCAACGCATCTACAGCAGCTGCCAACTTCAACCACGCTCTCTGAGAGGAAATGCAATGAGGGAAGAAAGAAAGAAAGAAAATGCTGATTTTATTTACTTTTTTTAATTTTTTTCCCATTTATCAAATGTCACAAAGAAAAAGACTCAACTCAAAGCAACAGGAAAGAAAAAACCTTACCGGAGACAAATATTAACAGACACATAAGACAAAAAGCATCGCTTGTATTTACAGTAAATTGCAATTCACTGACAAGAGGCTTCTCAGATAGCTTATCTGAAGTTTCTACATCCAGCGCAGGGGATTAACAGGCCTGAAGAGAAACGTTTGAGAACTATTATAAAGAAACGTGTGGTCGTTGTTTCTTATTCCTCCCTTCTTCTTTGTCGCAGCCTTTCAGAGCTGGGAATATTTGATCAGATCCAAACCTCACATGTCAGCGTATGTCAAACTGTCTGTGGGAAAGATTTAAAGTCTACTTTGCTCCCAGCCGGTTGCCCATTTCTTTTTGCATAACAGCATGTCACATCAGTTGAGTTCAGCTTAAATATTACCTGAATGAAGACAGCAGAGCCTTGCAAAAAAAATTCGTGCCTCAAGATGTTTTTCATACGGCCACAGATGTCAGCGTATTTTATTTGCTTTAGTCTGGCGTTGATGTAAAGTGGAAGGAAAAAGTGTATTTTTTCAAGCAAATGTGTGAAGATTGTATGCTTTCAGAGTTCTTTCTGTGATGCCCCAAAATAAAAACCAGTGGAACCAGTCAGATGTTATTCAGGTTATGAACAGCGTCGTGAAGATTAAGGAACACATTTAAGGCTTTTTGGTCGATATCTGATATGCTGATAAACTAAAACTCAGTTGGCTGATAACTGATACTAATATCAAGATTTTTTCCTTTACTTACTTACTAAAATTATATGGCTTTTTCTACTGTGTAATTAAAATACTGTATAATCTTTGCCAATTTACCCTACTATCAAATGCAAATGCTAAAAGGAGGCTGAATATGATGTAACACTTTCAACTAGCATTATTTCTAATAATGCTAGTATTCATGACATTTTCTCTAAGACAAACAGTGCAAGTTTGTAAATCTTCACAAAACTGAATTCAACCTGTTCACAAGCAACAAGTGGAAAAACACATCAGTCATGCATTAATACTTTATGATGTTGGGCTGCAGGCATCGTTGTCACTGGTCTGTCATATAAAAACAACACTTATCATATCGGTGAGTTATCATATTGGTGGGCTGACCGATGTTGAATTTTACAGTTAATATCATCCGATGCCGATACCATGCCAATAATATCGTGCATCCCTAAACACAACCACATAATTGAATTAGATACTTGAAGCTGGGTTCAGATCCAGAAGATCTCATAGAGTTAAAATTATTTTCTAAAAATACAGGATTGAGTATTGCAAAGCCACAAGTGAGGCAAGACGTGGGCGTCCTAAACGGACAAAAGAGACCGTTAATCAAAGGCGCCAAGAGACTAATGGCAACTCTAGAGGAGCTTCACAGATCCACAGTTCAAGTAGGTCAGTAGGACAATGGGCCTTGTTGAGCAGGGTTGAGGATGGGACACAGTAAAGATGTGGTCCGGTCAGAAAACCCCCCCCAAAATGTAACTTTCTGGCCTACAAGCAAGCATAGTTTGTGCTGGAACTCTAAAGCTGCACATTGACCTGAACAAACCATTCCCTTGAGACATGGGAGAGGCAGCACCATGCTGTGGGAAGACATTCACTCATCAGAAATTAGAAAGTCAATTGGAGGATGGAAAAATGGATGGCAACAACCTGTTAAGGGGCAGTATTATGTTTTCCAGGCACAATGACATTTTATACACAGCCAAATAACTATGTTATATTCAGTTATGAAAATTGTGCATATATCACACATGACTTAAAAATAATTGACATTGTAATTTAACACTTTGAGATTGGGCCTCTGTCTCTTTAAGAAGGTACTGCTCTTTTTGACAGTCTTCCTTCATCATGTCATCACAACAAAGTTTCTAAGCCGTTAACGTCCTTCAGCTGCTGGACTGAGAGGTTGTTCATATAATAACCTTCACAGGTGTTTGCTGATTGCTGCTGTCACTAGTCTGAAGGAGCTGCATGGAAGACAGCACTTGGTGAGAACAAATGTTTTGGTAACCGTGAATCGTTGCCATGGCAGATTAAAGGATTTCTCAAACATGAATAAAAGAATCCAGGTGACACTCTCCAGTTATATATTTGATAAGGGAATAACATTATAACATGACATAAACCTCCAAAAAGTCAATTTTACATAACACTGTCCCTTTAAGAGGACTATGAAAACTTAGGCAGCAGCAGATTGGGTTAGATTAAACCTCGTTAATGTGAATGACCCAATCAAAATGGAAAAACCAATTCAATTGAGATTATCTGACTTAAAAACCGATGTCCACAGATGGTTCCACTTTACAATAACGCACTTGTTTTTTTTCCTCAAAAAGAAAAACACAGAAATAGACAATTAAGTCTGTGACCCCCCCCCCAACCCCCCCCAAAAAATGTGAAAGAGTTCAAGAGGCAGTGTGAATACTTTTGCAAGGCCCTGTAGGTTCTCCTCTCTGGGATGCTAATCCCTCTCAGAACAGGTGCTCTCCAGCCTCAGCAGCTTGGCTTGAGTCTGACAGTCTCTCGGGGAGCTCGGCGAGGACAGGAACGAGTTGGAGAAGGACGATGTGCGCCTCAGGTGCATTCTGAATTCGGCGTTCAGGAAGTAATACAGCAGTGGGTTCAGGCAGCAGCTCATGCTCGCCAAGCAGAGGGAGATGGGGTGAAACTGTTTGACGGCCAGCGTGGTGGCGCAGTGTTCGATGAACCTCTGCGAGACCATCAAATAGAGCATGAAGTTGATGTGGTAAGGGGCGAAGCAGAGCAGGAAAAGAGCCGAGCAGCTCAGCACCATCTGCAGGGCGCGCCGCTTCTCGCTGCTGTTAGCGGGCTTTTCGTGGCTTTTGTCCGCGTGGCCGTTGGAGGTGAAGGATTGGAGCCTGCTGCGCATCGAGGAGGCCGGAGCGGCGGAGTCCTGCCGGTCCTGCGGCTGGCTGTGGTTGAGGGACCAGGCTATGCGGATGGAGCAGTAGCTGATGCAGACCAAAGGGATCAGGAATCCAAACAGCTCGCACATGCTGATCATGCCCACAGCCAGCGGGACGGAGATCTTCCGCATGGGCAGGTCCTTGAAGCAGCTCCCGTTGCTGGACGGGACGCTGGCGTTGGAGCCGCACGTCGTCGTGCTCAGCGGCGTGGCGGGGGTGGAGGGGCGCGGGGCGAGGCTCTGGGTGGCGTTGGACACGGCGTTGCCGCTTCCGCTGCTCCGCATCAGAATGAAAGGCGAGCAGGCGGCAGCGACAAACACCCACACCACCACGCTGATGAGCAGGTCGTAGCGACGCCTCCAGCGGCGGGCGGTGAACGGCTTGAGGAGGAAGCCGTATCGCTGCAGGCTGATGCACACCTGAAACAGAAAGAGCGTGAATCACACGGATATTTTTAGGAACATGACAAAAGTCATGTCATGACTTTCTGGTCTTCTCAAAGTAGCATCATAACTCGTGAGCTTTTTTTCTTCAGTTTAGTCACGTTTCGACCACAAATCTGAGTTTTTTTTTAGTGGGATGTCGTGTGATAGACCAACACAAAGCGGTGAATAACTAGGAAGTTTAAGGACAGATGGAAGTGGGTTTCAGAGTATTTTTCGGAAATAAACAACAAAAAGAGAAGAGTGGATAGCTTTTGAGTCCGTCACAACCGTCTGCTTTCAGAAATAACCTAATTATTAAGGAAAATCCACTCATGTATGGATTCATTTCAGCGTAAATTCAACTGTTCCCTTAAAATAATGAACAAATGGCATCTGAAAATTAGTGAAAAGTTTGTGGGGAAGTTTAAAGCAGAATTTAGTTCTAAAACTAAATACCAAGCTACAGCAAAGAGCAGCATCAAGAGAAAGGAGATTTAGGTAGAGTAACCAAAAATTATACTCGCGTAAGAGTAGAACTACTTCAACATATTATTTTTACTCAAGTAAAAGTAAAAAGTAGCCGTCCAAGAAAATAAAACAAATATTTGGTAAAAGGGCTGCTCAAGTAACATAGAATCTAAAATATGTTTGTATTTTATTCATTAAAGTTAATTGTGTTGGATAGAGTATCTAAACATATTACTCAAGTAAGACTAGAAATTATGTTAATATTACTCAAGTAAAAGTAAAAAGTATGATCTTGTAAAAGTATCCTTAGAAAGTCATTTCTGTTCCCCTAAAAGTTACTCAAGAAGCCATGAAGAGCAGCAAAGATGACAAATAGCAAGACGAATGAACCTAATTCTGAAAGAAAGAATTTTAGATCCTGCAAACCCAAGTGGAGCAGAAGTTGACCTTTGACACTAAACATACAAGCAGAACTGCAACTCATTTGCTTAGACTCGTGTGTTACAGGCCTGTTTTATTATTCAAATGACAGCATTTCCTCCTCAGCGTGCCATCAAGTGATGCAGAACTCTGATAATCATCCATTTGTTTAGGTCATGTGTGGGGAAAAAAACACATGCAGCATTGAGAAACACTGGTGTAGAGCAAAGCATAGAATGGCCTAATCAAAGCACAGCTGTAAATCTGAGTGAGAATCTTTAGCAAACATTTTTAAAGAAGGAAAGGTAATTTTATTTATAGCACATTTTCAGCAGCAAGGTAATTCAAATTGGTTTACATGAATTAGAAGGAAATACAATAAAATGACAAACCAATGTAAAGAACAAAGGAAGAAAATATAAAACAAAAAGGCTTAACCCCATGTTCAAGGAGAATTAGTCTGTGATTTATAAACCAGTAGGGGTTTCTCTGGATTCTTGTTCTGATAAGGTAATGAGAAGTTTCTCTGGATTTTACATTTATTCTAAGTCATGAATATATAAACTAGATGTTCCTGTTATAAGTATGAGTACCCCACAATTTATAAGCTAGAAGAAAAACTCCATGCAATCTGACGACGCTTCAGTTATTTTGTCAGAAAGAACAGACAAACAATTCAGCTCGTAGAGACAAAGTTCTGCTAAATATCGACGTACAAGCCGGGTTTTAGATCGTCCTTTTTGTGTACACAGCTCTATGCAACCTTGTGTTAGTCTGTCACATGAAAATACATTGATGTTTATGGCTGGGCGATAAATCAGTAACAGTATATATCACGACAGATACATAATATCACTGAACTTCGATCCAGAAACGCACAGCATTCTGGGGGATGTAGGCAGACCAAAGGCAGCTCAGGCCCAGCTGTTAAACGTTGGTGGATCAACTAGCTCACTCACTTTGGTTACCTAGCGACAACCTGTTGGGTAGTCGGACAGGAGCAGTTTCAGTTTTCAATCCTGTGCCTCATAACTGCTTAAAAATAAAAATAAATAAAAAACAATGACTGGATAAAACAGTTAAAGTTCACATCACTAGTTTGGTTTTAGATATTTAAAACAATATCAATCAATCAATACTGATATCAAGCACTGACATATTGTACTCCAGCTATAGTTTATGGCTAGAACTTGACAAAAATACAAACAATTTCAAGAGGCACCGTGCTTAGTGTTTGACTTTATGTTGACATAAAATGCAAAATTTCATCAAACATCTCTGTTATATTTTACTGTAGTTTAATTTTGAATAAATAAATTAAGAAAAAAGAAAAGCACTCTTACCAGGAACACAATTGCGGCGTACATGTTTAGGTATTTGAGGTAAAAGCAGAGCAAGCAGATGCCTTTTCCGAAGGGCCAAGAGTGTGTGAAGTAATAATAGATCCGCAGGGGCAGAGAGAGAACATGGACCAGGTCTGCCAGAGCCAGATTTATCATGAATATCACCGCTTTGGTCTTCTTACTGTGGGACGACACAGAGAAGTCGGTTAGTAACTGCAGGCCTGACCGCCGTTGCGCAAGAGTTTTGAAACACAAGCGGTTTCCTTTGGCTTTAACGCCGGCAGATACAATCGGTCCAAGGGATCTTGAGCAACATTGTGTCTTTTGAAGGTCTAGAAAAAATAAATCGCTTTAGCAGATTAGAGTTAGGGTTCAAATTAAAATAAATGGTGAAGAACGTTTGCGCGCTTATCCGTCTGCCCTACCTGAAGTGTTTGCAGAGGACCCAGAGAGCGGTGGTGTTGAGGAAGAGGCCAGGGACGAAGAGCAGCAGGTAGAAGTAGGTGTACATCTTCTCCATCGTGTGCTCCCAGCTGGACAAGTCATGGTTGCAAGATGAGTTGTCCGCGAACCCCTCTGTCGCTCCAGTTTCATTTACAGTCATTATGTTTTTGTTCTCTTATTAAAATAAATAACAACACCACCGAGGGCAGGCTTGTCAGTTCGTGTTCTTAGTCAGCATTACTGCTGAAAGAGAGAAGGGAGAGAAGAGTCAAAGTACTGAAAATAAACACAGTGAAAGTTGATCTGACTTGTTTAGAAATTCACAAAAAGGTGAAACTTTTTCATGCGAACTCATTCTGAGCAGTTGGTCTAATAGTCCGGAACGTTTTGCCAGTTTCAAACATTTCCAAAACTAAAAGGGGTCGTCACTCAGCCCCACATCCTCACGTGAACTTTCAGTTTCGTATTGAACAGGTGTTTATCTTCCTACGCCCTGCGGCTCCACTCCTGCAACCCGCTAACGGGAACTTTCTAGCAGAACATCTGCTCCAAAACCTGTTTATTCACATCTGCCAATGTTCTTTACGTTTGCTCCCACGTCTCCTGCAGCCTGCCATCTATAGAAATGTCCTCACAGCATTTTATTGAGTTGTATAAAACTCTAATCTTTCACTGCAGTTACACAATCCCTCACAGAAAAAAAAGCTTTATTTAGGTAAATCAATATCTGTTTATGAGAGTAAAAATAATATACAGTTGTTAACTACTGTCAACACTTTTTAAAGAAAAAAACCTGCTTAGCGATTAAGACAGTAGTTTTTCCTGTTGCAGGATCAAACACAAACAGACAGGTAGAGGGAAACATTTTCTCTTTGCTCAGTTTCTGCTCTCGCCTCTTCAGCTCACCACAGTTCGAGCTTTTCTTTTCATAGCACTCGGCTCTGACAACTGAGGAGGCGAGAAGGTTGACTTTGTGTCTGCTGATTTGGTTGTGGGTGATTATTGTTCTCAGTTTACAGGTTAAGTCCAGCAGACTTTTTCTTAAAATGTCCTGGTATTTGAAAGAAATGCCTTGCACTTCACCCAGTAAAAATGACTGGGGACATTACTGGAAAATTGTACTGGCATTGAACTGTGTTTTTGTGACTGACTGTTTTAACTGTATGAGTTTTATTTATTTTGCTTAAATACACGTTGGAGAAAATGTTGTAGTAACAACATCATGGATAAAGTCTATAACAAACTCCTTACAAGGTGTGAAGTGATTTGAAATTAAACGGACGATCCAGCCCAATTCGCATTACTGTAATTCCTCCACACTTTTGTGCTATCAGAAAAATTCCAAGAGTTTCTGAAAGGGGAAATGTTGCGCTTTCAAGGCAATATTGGGGTATTACGGTAATTTAACCCCCACTGTAGCAGGGAGTGAAATTAAGAGGGCTGCTCTTTTCATAGACAGTAAATTGTAATAATAACTATAATATTGAAAGTTCCAGTTGTTATGGATAAATGGGCAAATATATATTTACTCAGGACATTTAAAGAGCTGCATACAGTTAAACCAAGCAAAAATATTCAGACGGAGATTTGAAACTTAGGAAACATAAGAAAGGTTATAGAAACAAACTGAATTAATGGAGAAGGTTTTTTTTAACTAAAGGTTAAAAACAACTGTATTTAAGTTATGAGGGTTCAGAAGTGGAATAATTGTGAGGAGTTAAAACTGTTTTTCACTCATTAAATAAAAAAAATTATATTGCTGCTAAATTATATTGCTGATAAAGATAAATTTACTAAACACATACAATAAGGTTTGATTACGTTTTATTTTACAGGTTTGCCCACAGACTCAGCTGGAATTAACTCAAGATAAATAAACAGAAAAGATTCTGCTGTTTTGATTCTGAAGACGTTGTATGAATAAAAAAGCAAATAAGTTTGTGCTTCTACTCTTTTTTACCATTGACACTAATTGAAATATTGTTTATCTATTTCTGTATTGGTTTGGTCTTTGTTGCTGCTGTTTTGCTCTCAGCATTGTGTTTTTTTTTTTATTTGACAACACCTCATTTTCTCCTGCTGTGGCTCTGGACATACGGATCCCAGCCAAGGTGCAGCTTTTCCCTGAAGCTTAAGCTCTAACAGTTTATAGGAGGAGTTTTCCTGATAAACCAAAGAGTTAGATAAAAAAAACTGCTTGTCATGCAACTGGAAGCATTTCTCTCTGTCAGAGAGACCTTCGTGAGATTTCACAACAGGGTGATATAGTATTAAGTAAGCACTTTCTGCACATTTGAATTCCCTTTTTATAAAGCAGCTCATAAACATAGCATAAAGTGTAAAACAAAGGAGCTGTGGAAAATCAAAGACTAAAAATTGTTGGGTTAGTTAATTGTTTTGCATGCTCAACAAAGTGTTGATGTTGAAGGTAGCAGATTAAACTTTGATAAGGACTGCAACAGGAAATCTAATGTTGAGGCTTTTTTTTATCAGAGAAGCATCAGCCTTCCCTCTGTCATCAAGACATGGTCCACACCCTTCCTACACCGGTCCCACAAGAGGAAGAGAAAAACTGTAACAGTTATTAGTTGCTTTCTTTTTGGCCGTGTTGCTGAAAACGTGGACTTGTCTTGACCGCTGATTGTGTTGGTCTTTGGTTGCTCTCCTTATCCAACATCTATCAGTTTTTCTTTCAGTCCGCAAGCATCTCTGAACTGGTTTCTTCATCTTTTAACTTCTTAGATCACAAATACAAATAAAAACAGACAGTAGGACACAGCAGTGAAGACGTCGTTCACACCTTGTGTGTATGAGAATAACAAAGATTTCAAAACAAATCCTACTCATCAAAAAATGCAAAGCGTGACAAACCGCAATGACAAGAGCCAAGCTTCCTCTCAGAGGCTATGTTTGAAAAGACGGTTGGTCATTACCTTGTGTCGCCGCGTCTTCTTCTGAACTCATCATCGGACGCTGAAGGAAGAGTCCAGAACCAGAGACATGTGCTGGCAACCGCATGCTCCAACTGCTTCATCAACACACACTCCTCCTCCGGCTGCACAGGAGCAAACACACACACACACACGCGCACACACCCTTCCGCTCCTTCCTCTTTCTTGTGCACTTTTTTTTGCACAAGACAAAGAGACTTCTCCGTTGGCTGGTGAAGTCAGCAAATCCTGCGTACTGATGTGGTTTGCCTGCGTAGCTGCATGAAGAGGTGGCATCTGCTGCGAGCAGGCGCAGGGCTGACTCTTGGTTTCGGAGGCGAGAGATTGTGAGGGGAAGGGGAAGCTTTGCCCTTCAAGGTCTGGCGTGGTGCTTTTCTGCCGTTTGGTACGTCACCGACTGCCTAGCAACCGACCAAATAGCAAAGGTTGACACAGAATCGATTGCACATGTGGTTAAGAATGAGCAAAGGCAGGCTGCTCGCTGCCCAGGCTGAACGCTTTTATTTTCTTCCTCCTGTAGTCTTCAAGCTCTCTTCAACAGGTGTCAAAGCAGCCTCACTCCCTGTGTCATGTGTGGGTACAGCAAAGTAAATGTTTACTTTGGACGATTGAGTCGTTACAGAAATGGTAATCAGCTTCCCCTGCTTCGATGCCACTTCCCCCTTTTTTTTAAAAAAAGTTTAGCAAAAACCAGAAAACAAACAACTGTCTAAGCATTCTGCTATTTTTCCAGCTGTAAGGTGACACAGAGGGAAACCAAGAGGGAAACTGAAAGGTTGTGGCAGGACCGTGTGGGGCTTTTTTAAACGCTCAACACCCGGGATATTTATAGTTTATGTCATCAAGTGCAAGTCGAGAACCAAAAAACTTAACATCTGATACTGATACACCAGGTGTGAGGCTCTTATTAAAGGTAAGAGTCCGTGTAGCCTCTGCATTCTGCCTTTTAGCCACTAGATGTCACACTAGCCCAACGTGAAGTTGCTGCTCCATTTCATTCACATTCAAACCTGCTGCTTTACACTTGGAGGCCCAGCAGCTGATTGCTTCCACAATCAGCCTCATAGGATGTTTCCTTGCATGCTTCAAAGCTCCTACTCCTCTTACATCCTGCCCTCCTGTCTGTCGCCCCTCTCAATGACCCCCTGACCCCGAGATCCACAAAGCGCTCGCTGTTATGAGCCTCTGCATTTGAAAATAAAATGATCACATCGCATGCACACGCCCGGAGGTTGCTGCCAGCGTTAAAGGTTAACTCACTCAGTCGACATACCGTTGCAGGAGGTATTCATGTCTGAAGGATTAGCAGTGGAGGGTGTGAATTTCTGCCTTTGGATTGCTGAAAAGACTAAACAGGCAGATCACGGTTACAGATGTCCATCAGTGCGACTGCTAGATGCTTGAAAAGCTACACAGTTTTCTACAAACAATAAACACAGGAGGCTTAATGGAAACAGAGATTTAAAAACAACTCGAGCTTTTTTCATAAGACGTTTTTGCGGTAAGCTTCATTGACCAGAGAGCTTCCTTCCACATGGTTCCTTGATCTATATGGCTTATTATAGTGATGAGTCTGGCAACACCGATGCGTCGGCGCATGTATCAACCCCACAGACCAAAACCCGGGTCAGTGCGCATTTTGGTTTCAGCAAGTCATGTGACCGATACAGGAACTGTTTTGAAATTACATTAATGCGCCAAAATGTGTTTATAAGGAAGCGAATCTGTCAGTCTGTCAAATGCATTTGCCAAACAAATTCTTAATCTTTTACAGAACAGCGTCAACTATGGAGCAGCTTCAAAGGAAAGGTTTCCGCATTAGTGCGGGACAATTTTGATCTAATACTGGAAAATGAATTTGTTTTCATCTTTGTTGTTTCATCTGGTTCTTGTCAGTTTCTATTTGATCTATCTGAATCCAAATTCAGCTGAAATTGACTCTTAGTTTACCGTATGATTGGTAAAAACAGTCTCCACGCTTCTTCTCTTTCTGAGTGCCAGTAACGTTACGGTATACAGATTGGCCATTCAGGAGATGGAAACTGAAACTTTGAATGCCAGCTGGAAAAATACTGTGGCCAGAGGCAGCGCAAAACCGGACCTGAGGTTTGCTTGACGATCCATCGCTCTGCCGTAGATACAGCTGTGAATCTCGCAGGGCAGGTTGGAGGAGACACTTTAATGAAATGACTCCGGATCACATTAATGCCTGATTGATCAACATGCACATCTGCTGACCTGAAAACAGGTTTTGTTCTTTGGTTTCAATGTAGAGTATTTAATTATGCTGGATAATATTTGCAAAAACTAATGGTAACTACTTCACGGATTTTGCCTATCATGCGTTATTTTTGAAACACCACCCCTAAGAAAAACAAGAGTTCGCTTTAAATGTACTGTTTACTTAATTTTTTTCTACAGCAGGAGTTTTGTCAAAAAAGCATAACAGACTAAATTTCAAAATGTTGTAAAAACGTTTTTTAAAGAAAAGTTTGTGGAAAAAGAAACATTCCATGCATCCTCTTTTTAAACACATTCACTTAAAATTTCACTTTATGGTACATGTTCACATTATTTATTGACTATATCAAATATATTTAAAATTTAACTGAGGATATGGCATAATACAATATGTAATATTCAATAAAATACAAAGACTTAAATCTTATTGTATAGACTAGGTCATCAAATCACTACAATGCCTGTAGGAATTTTTAATGTCCAGCAGGTGTCACTATTGAGTGACACAGTATCAATTGACACAGTTTTGCTGTGTTGAAACTACATGACGCCTCATCTACCCATCACTAGCTTATTACAAACTGCTAATGACAGTGTTTATGGTTTTTCTATCAACAAATGTTGTTTTTTATTACCACTCTTACATGAGCGCCTGATTAAATTGAGTCTAGGCTTGGAATCTTGTTTTATAACTTAAAACAGCTTTAAATGCAACCCTAAGTTTATCCCTGATCTGGTCTGTTGTGTTCGCTGATCATCCTGGCCAACTTATAAAATAATTAGAAATCTGAGGTTCAAAGAGGTTTGTTGGCTCTGTAAATAAAGCTGTTTATATTTCCTCTGTGATCAGGTACTATGTCCTGGTGGCAATCCAGAAGGTTGCACATGATTCATTTGTAGAAACTACAAATGAGTGAATTCACATTTTCTTTCTCTGAATCTGCTGATTCAGCACTGTTTAGTGCTTCAGTTTGTGAGGTAAACAGGCAGGAGTGTTCATCCGTACTGAGGAATGTGAGCATATTTGTTGCGTGTAAGAGACTTTGAGCAGATCTGCAGTCTAATGCCAGATTAAGGCAGAGAGCCCTCATTCAGAGGCAAACAATGGACCATTGCTCAAGTCATAATAAGCGCTTGGCCTGCGACACGGCACACTGGCCCAAGTCCTCAAACGAGCTAGCGCCACTTGGTGAGCCAGAGTGGAAAAAACTCATCCAGGAGCGAAACCTTACAGTCCAGTTCCAAGTAGGCTTGACTAACTGGTACAAGGCTATAAAAGGAATGATAAATAAAAGCAGAATGAAAAAAAATATATCAAAAAGACACTAAGTTAAACAAAACTTCAACATGACACACATTTAATTCAGCAGGTCAACATAATACTGCTTTATATAATAACACCAGATCTGACCACACTGAACTACGATGGAGTGATAGGGCCATGCTAAGAATAATATTTTATAAAATGAAAAAAAATAAAGCCACAATATCACGAGGATAAAGTCAAAATAATACGAGAATACAGTTGAAATATTTTGAGAATAAAGACACAAGAATAAAGTAATAAAATCTTGATTTTTTTCTAAACAATAATACTGTCCTTTTTGGAAAATAAAGTCATGATTTCATAAAAAAATCAACATTATGTCTATTCTCAAAAATATGACAACTTTCTTCTCAGATATTTATTCTAGTTTTATTTCAGTGTTATTCTCGTACAAATTTTTTCTCCTAAAGTTATGATTTTATCTTGTTAATACTATGACTTTGCTCTTGTATTCTCGTAATTTTATTACTTTAATTTTGTTTTTGGTTTCTGAGCGCGGCCCTAACCCCCCGCCGAACTGATCAGTGTCACTACATTGATAATATAATGCACTGTCGGAGCTCAAGCTTTCTAAAAATAAAGATTTTGTTACAAAAGCGCTAAACAGCTCATATCAACAGAGTGAATGAGAAGCTCCATCTTATGGACAGTGTCAGTGTGAGTGTCTGTGAGTCTCTTTGAGTCTCCTTGTCTCTGTCACGGCGGCCAAAGTGTGGATCTGCCACCCCTCTGCCCCGTGTGTGTGTGTGTGTGTGTGTGTGTGTTATAACAAACACAGATACATTCCTCTGTTCTCCAGTGCTGGATTAATCCACAAAGCCCAGGCCATACCTCAGGACTTACCTCTGGTCTGAGCTAATCTGCTGAGCTATTTGTTTTCCACTTCCACAATTAAACAGCTGATTGTTGTCCAAGTTCAGGGTTCCTCCAGAACCTGCCGCGACCCGTTTTCACCCCTGACAGCGCCGAGTCATAGCTGGCTGTCGGATATGGTGGCATCTTTCCCGTTGCTGGACACGGACTGAGTGTCTCTGGGGACGGCCGTGTCCTGGGCCTCGTTATCGCTGCGCGGGATGCTCTCGGGCCGTGAGCCAGATCCCTTGCCACCAATGGTCAGGCTCTTCTTGAAGCTCTCTGAGGTGAAGTAGTAAACCACGGGGTCCAGGCAGCAGTTGAGGCTGGCCAGACACAGGGTGATGGGGTACAGGGTCCGTGCGAACCGCTCCACAGCGCAGTTAGCCAGGGCCTGGGTCCGCACCAGGGCGTACAGGAAGAGCAGGAAGTTGTACGGGACAAAGCAAATGATGAAAATGGTGAGGTGGACCACGATCATCCGCAGGACGCGCTTCTTGCTGTCGCAGCCGTGGCCGGCGCTGACCGGGCGGCGCAGCGTCCGGAGAACCAGGGAGGAGCACACCAGGTTGGCCAGGAGGGGGAAGAGAAAACCCACGATCTGAAGAAGTAAAGGAGCGTTAAAGGACGAGCAGTGCTTTTCAAAACGACTTATACAGCTGGACCAAAAACTAATATATCAATATCATCACCTTGGTGAAATTATGGCCTGAGCCAGTATTTGCCCATTTTATTTTATTTTATTTTTTGGCCTAAATCATCTTCAGACAAGAAGGAGGCCGTGATTTTTTTGTTGTTGCCAAAATTGCTTTCAGCAAAAAATTACTTTATTAGTATTATTTCATTTTTCTATTTTATCTTTTATTTTCATTATTTTATGACAGTACACGGTTTTTCTATCAGTCGATATCAATAATTATTGATTCGTTTTTTGTTTTAAATATCCAAAATACTCAAAACTGGTGGTGTGACATTTCCTCTTTTATCCACTGTTTTCAAGCTACGCTGTTGCTTGAAAACCGGTAACCAAAAATCGAGTGAGTTAGTTTATGCCACCCACCTAGCTTAGCAGGCAGTGAGAGGTTCAACCAACTAAAGCGTTTCCTCTGCCTACATCCCCCAGAATCCTGAGCAGTTCTGGATGGGAGTTCAATTAAATTATTCAAAATTTTATCAGACATATTATTTATTGATTTTGGTAATGTGACATATTGTGACATATATTGCTGCTGTTGATACTCTTACATGTTTTCCACATGCTGTCATGTTAAATCAGGGGTCTTCAACCTGCGGCCCCAGAGCCACGAGTGGCTCATTGGAGCTCCTACAATGGCTCCCAAAAGCTTTGACTAGAGTTTTTAAGTAGAGAAATCATCACTAAAGCAAGTTTCCACAACTGAAACTAGGTGCTTTTTTATTCACATTTCCACAAATATTAACATCCCATAAAAGAAAAATGTATCCATCCTCTTTTTGCAAAAAACATATCACCCTTTAAACCTTTTAACACCTAAAAATAGCAATAAAACTGCGGTTCTTTAAAATGACAACACATCACCTATTGTAGGTACTGTATTCCTAAAAAAGGAAGTACTATTGAAAAAAGTACTAAAATTTTGTTTAGAGTAAATAAAGCTCTGAACAAACTTAATTTGACTGAACTGAGGGCCAAAATGGCTCTTTGGATTATTATGGTTGAAGTAGTTTGTAATTCTGAAGTGGAATCATAATGATGCCTGGTTTTGATCCAAGGACATACAAATAAAATGTGAAAAGTGTTGCGTATTCTCAAACACAGCTCCCCTGAGGCAATACTTTACTGAACTACATTTTAATGCAGCCGGACGTATTTTGGGGAATCTCTCCATCAACTCTGTACATCTAGCGGCTGAAGTTGTCAACACAGGTTTTACATTTTTATTTGTTAAAAATCTTTAAAGTAAACGTGTATCACTTTCCTTCAGCTCGAAGTAGTGCACCATTTTGCTTTGGTCTATCGTCTAGAATCCCAATAAAATACAAAGTTTTGGGTTGCAACTTGACAAATACGTGAAAAGATTTAAAGCAGAACCTCCCTGCTGTGTATCTAGATGTCTTACTGAATGCCGTTCCAGTAGCGAACGTGTTCATGTACATCTGGCTGAAGGTAGCTCAGCTCACCTCTATGAAGATGGTGATTTTGGAGAGGTAAGTCTTCCAGGTGTTCTTGGAAAATCCTTCAAAGCATGTGGTGGCTCTGTGTCTGCTGTTGATGGTGGAGAAGAAGGTCACCGATATTCCTCCGCCCACGATGGTGAGCCACACGGCGGCGCACACCAGCGCCGCGTTCCTCCTCGTGCGGATGGAGCGTGATCGAAACGGGTAGACTATCGCCAGGAAGCGGTCCACGCTGATGCAGGTGAGGAAGAGCATGCTACCGTAGATGTTGGTGATGAAGGCCGTCCCTGACACCTTGCAGAGCCCGTCTCCGAAGGGCCAGTTGCGGTTGACGTTGTAGAAGACCTTGAACGGCAGCGTGAAGACAAAGACCAAGTCTGAAAACGCTAAGTTGGTCATGAACATCGTGGTCTCGTTGCGTATCTTCATCCGAAAGCAGAAGACGAAAAGGGCAGCGCAGTTGGTCATCAGGCCCGAAACGAAGACCACGCTGTAAACCGTGGAGTATAAGTTGTACTTGAAGGAGTCGTCGATCCCGCAATCCTCCACTCCAGTTTCGTTAATCACAAGGCTGGCCATGGTGACAGAAGAGACAAAGTCTTAAGTGTAAAAAAAAAAAAAAAACTGAAAAAGATACAAATAGATCTTCAAGAAAGGGGTGGAAATCCGGGTGTCAGCAGGGGACCGTCTGCTGAAGCACCCTCCAAGTCATCATGGACCCCCAGAGCCGGACTCAGTCAGGATGCACGTCTGCTCGGACCGCTGGTCCTCCTGCAGAGAGAAAAGGAAACGGCACTCAGGAACTTCCAGACTATAAAAGTCGTTCCCCAGAAAGCAAACCATAAATGTGCACAGAGATAAAAACAGGGAACAAACTAAATATTAGAAAAAAGAACAATGGAAGGCTTCAAAACGTCAATCACCAGCACTGCAGAGTAAACCTTTAACATTTACTTAACATCTGTTTACCTTGTGTTTTAAATGTTTAATTCAGTAAATCTATGTCTATGCAGATTTTTAGCATCAAAAATTCGACAACAGTCTGTTTTTAATTTCTGGCTCCCATCAGGCAAACATTCCTGATTCAATGTCAAAAATGTCTTTGTATAATTCAAAAATTACGCTGGTGGAAATAGTACTTTTAAATCAATTAAGGAATTATTCACTTAGAAGAGGCTCATATATGTTGCTGAAACGTTATTTGTTAGTTTCATCTTATTTCAAGTGTATTAAGATATTTGCACTAGACCAAAAACACTTGGTAGCATTTTATGTGTTTGTGCAGGACATAAACATCAAGGCAGCATGAAAACCAGGATGGAAAAGGATCTGCTGTGATTCACAGACTTGTTGAATCACAGCCTTCAGGTTTTCAGCTGAGTGTTTGTGGCTTGACTGTTCTGTGGGTTACATAAATGATGTGGTCAAGAAGAAGCTTTCTTTAACCTTCCTCTGCTTTCACACATTTAGAAATCAGCATCCAGGTTAACAGAAGAGTTTGTGAGTCCAGGTCCATTTGGAGGGAACGGCTGTGCAAAATCCAGTTATTTTGGTTGTTTACTTACTGAAATATTTGAATTTGTAATTCAGGGTAAGTGGTGGACTGTAGGACTGTTTTGAGACTGTAGAGCTCCAAACATATCGAAGTAGCTCTCACATTTGTCCAACAATTGATGAAAAATCTGGATGTCCACTTGGCATTAACAGCTAAAGTAATGAATACCACCCAAGTGTTAAACTTTATAATGTCTATCGTATGCCATGGAGCTGATTTCTCTCCGGCTGAGTCTTAAAATAAAAGGTTTGACACAAGGTTTGGGTTTGTTAGTCACACATCATGTGGAAACAGCTGTTTAATATCTGCTGAGGCTGGGAGCAGGTGGCTAAAATCAGATGACAACAACATCTGGTATTTGGTACATTTTACTCAGACTCTGGACCGATGCAGAACTTTACTCCGAGTATGGACAAAAATGTAGCGTACATAGATTTTTTTTCCCACAAAGGCCAACCAACCTCAAGTAGATACAAGTCTAAACTACTACAAGATTCCCTTTTATGGCCTGAAACGATGCGATTTATTGTTATGAATTGATGAATTGTTAACTGGAGTATAGGTAAGGTAAGATAAGGTAATCTTATTTATATAGCACATTTTCAGAAACAAGGTAAATCAAAGTGCTTTACGTGAATTAGAAGGAAATACAACAAAACAACATACCAAAGTAAAGAGCAAAGGAAGAATAAAGGTAACAAAAAAGTATAAAACTACATATTTTTCCCCATGTTTAAGAATAAGCAGTCTGTAATTTATAAACTGGTAGGGGGTCCCTCTGGGTTATTGTTCTGATAAAACTAGATGCTGCTTTCTGAGTTTGTTCTAGATTTGTGAACTAACAGGAGTTTCTCTGGGTCTTGCTCCGATGTTAAAAGTTTAATGTTGAGCTAATGTAATGAGTAGTTTCTCTAGATAAACTAACAGGAATTTCTTTTGATTCTAAGTTTGCTCTAATTCCTGCTCTGGTTTGAGTGACATATATAAACCAGATGTTCCTGTTATGGGTTGCTAGATAGGTATAAGTACTCCATAATGTAAACGCAAGAAGGAGTTCATCTGGGTAATAACCTAATAAACTAGGGGTTTCTCTAGATTCTTGTTCTGACAAAACTAAACATTGCTTCTCCAATGTTTGATTCTGTAATTCTAGCATACAGACTCAAACAGATTCAGGGCAGTTATTAGCCTAATCTGTTCAAAAAATATATAATTTTGCATTTAAGATTAAAACAAATCTCTTTGTGTAACATGCAAACTCTTTCAGTGGCATAGTTTTAGCTTCACTCATTCAAATTCACTACAGGAATGCTATGTTGTTGCATTTTAAGCAATAAAATGTTTAGTTAAGAACAGGAATGGATTATTTGTTTATTTACCTTTTGCATATTTCTAATATTGTATAATAAAGGTTTAGGTAGTTAAATGAGAAATCAGTGTGTTAAATGAGAATGTGTTAAATTTTTTATCCAATTAATCATCAGAATATTAGACAGAATAATCAATAATATAATCATTAGTGGCAGCCCCGGTCACTGTAGCAAGTTAAACTGGACTTATTGCATTATAAAACAGAGGTAAGCTGGCTCTCCTGTAAAGACCCAGCCGGTTCAGCCTGATCTCCTTTAATGCGCCGCGTTAGCCTGAAGACCTCGTCCTGTGCCAGCTGCACTCTGACATCTTGACTGCATTTTCGCACACCGCCCCCAAAAGCCTCCCGTCGACCCTCACAAAGGCCTCACTGTACCCATCTGCAGCAAACACACACATTTACATATGCAAAAGCCTCCACATGTGAGCACACAAGCAGGCAAACACTCACATGGACCAATCCTCAAACAGGTCTCTGTGTAAGTTGGCAAAATTACTGGGGGGGGACTGGGCCACCGGACCCCTGGCCAAGCTCCGTTTGTCTGAAAGTGAGAGGGACCTTCAGCTCAGGACCCAAGCTATGCGAGTAGTGGATTACAAAATAAAGGGTCTTGCCGAGGGATTTCGGTCCTGAGAGAGTGAATGAATGCACCTTATGCGGCGGGTTGCGGACAGCTGCACAGTTACGAGGGTTTACCCCCGTGGCCGGACACAGCAGCGACAGAAACAGGCCTCTGGTACCCGCTGATACGGAGAGATCAAGTTCGGGCTCAGCTCACATCCAGCTGTTCCTTTCTCTCACAAGCAAGGGAGAGAAAATGGGGACAGAGAAGTGAAGACTGGGGGAAAACAACTTAAAAAAGGCTTGTGTTTTAAACCCACATCTTGGGGTCTCAGAGGATTCTGTTCAGGCTTGTGTCACACCGAGAAATACCTCTGGGAACTTCATAACAGTTCATAGTGACGTTTTAATGAAGATGAAAAGGATTGATGAACAAATACGTGAAACGATGTGCGTATCAATGGTACCTGTTTGGTTTGAAAGGGATTATAATCTTAGCCTTTCTATGCAATTCCTCTCGATTATAATCTCCTTTAATTGAATCTGGGCTTTCTCTCATTGACTTGGATTTCTCCAGTAGATTTCTGAGCAGACCAATCAGCGAGTAGGATAAGTTGTGAACAACAATGTTGATTTT
Source organism: Micropoecilia bifurca (assembly GCA_903067075.1). Classification (NCBI taxonomy): domain Eukaryota; kingdom Metazoa; phylum Chordata; class Actinopteri; order Cyprinodontiformes; family Poeciliidae; genus Micropoecilia; species Micropoecilia bifurca. The sequence continues at coordinate 37,847 of CAEGAF010077479.1, forward strand.
CTATGCGGTTTTAGAATTTGTTTTAGCAAAAGCAGCAAAGGAAGTGAACAATGCTGTTCAGCTTGTGTTGTTCAGACTTCTAAACATTGAATCAACATAAATAGCCATCTTTTTCGGATCGGCACTTCTCTCTTGGCAGTAGAGGACAGTTGTTTACTGCTAGCAATTTCTGGTTAGCTTCATAGTATCAAATTGGAGCTTCACATACATCATGGGCAAATGTTACCAATTAGTAAAATTTTCAAACTTTAACAGAGTCCATGCCTGCAGGAAGTAATCATTTCTCAATAGCCGAGAGTCCAGACCCTCCAGACAAAGCAAAGCGTAGAACAAGGGGCTGGTTTTTCCACGCTATTATAATCTGGATATTTTACCCCTTTTTTAAGAAAGAATTCACCACTTCACGTCATTCTAAATATTAGCTTGTACCTACAGCTCAACAACTAATTTGTGGGTTATATCGAGGTTTGCAATTTTGTTAAATTTAGTTTAACGTTTTCTACTACTTTTCTGATAGTTACCCTAGCAACCTTTTTTACACCAAATGTAGTAAAAATTCAGATAAACTTTTGCGACATTTAATTGTCTTAGAACAACAAGAATACAAAAATGTTAAAGGCAAACAAAATTCAGTAAGGCCTAACTTTAGTGGAAAATTAGGCGAGTTGGGAAAGCAGCCATTGAGGTTTTTCTTCTCTGGTAGAAAGAGAATATGGAACAAGGAGAAAGTCATGTGCTTTGAGGATAGAAACTGTGGTCCAGTATATTTAATATGGCAGGTAGCTGCTAAATTACAAAAAAATGATAAAGCTGACGGTGTATATTCCTCAATGACAAAAAAAACAAAACGGGGCAACTAAAACAAAACTAACTTGAAGAAATTGAATGACAAACTTCTTCACAATGTGCCAGCAAAATAAACACTAGGTTTAAGTCATTTCAGTTTCAAAACCACCTTAATTTGTTTTGTCATACGGTTCCTATGATCCTAATGAAGCATAAGCTTCAGAAAGCTGCACACGACTGGTCGCCTGCTGAAAAACGGACAGCTCAAAAGAAAGACAAATTTTGTTAGTTGGAACCTTTCTGGCAATAAAACAGTCATGGAGTGGAAACAAAAGGAACTCCAGCCATCAATAAAGGTAACGTTTCATCAAAACTAAAGTTTTTCAAGCTAATAGCGACCTGTGGTGATATGCAAGATGGCTGCCCGGTGCTGGTCATTTTGCTGCTTCAACGTTTTGCATCTTTTAAGTTTTGGTCGTTTCACACCTGGCGTTCGTGCCAGTGACGCCTCTATTTGTACCAACCTTACACACGATTCATGCCTTGTAGATCTTTGGTTCAAAACATCACCTGGTTCCTTCCACCTACCTACATAAAGATCTTCACATTTATCTCGATAAAAACCTAAGATTTAAAAAAAAAAAAAAATTCTCCATTATTCTTCTATAGACATCTTTAAATGGGATTACATAACAGTATTGATATTGTTCATGAACAAATATTTATCATGCAATCGCATGCCTGTTACCAAGTGTGATATACTTCAAGAGGTTGTTAATACATTTCTACACAGCGATATGGTAAAACAGAATAATTGTATGTGAAGAAAATAAGATTTCAGTGATTTGTGATTTCTGCAATTTGGTAAATTATGTATAATTTGTTTTGTATATTTTGGTGAATTAGTTTAAAACTTTGGCGTATGGGGACATTATACCTTGACCAAAAGTAGGCCTACATGAAGAACTTTAACAAAAACGTCAATTATGTTCTTGCTGTTGTTGAAACAAGATTTACCAAAAGTCTTAACCTGAATATTGTTTTGGTTTGTTTGCTCTGTGTTAACTTTCCAACTAAAAGAGTTTTCTGCTATGTTGGCAAGTAGCTAAGCCATATTTCATTCACCAAGGTGGGAGGGCAGCTTCTTTCTGTGTTATGTTTCAGATGAATTTGAAGCACGTTTTCCCCAGGAGTAGAGAAAAAAATGTCACCTGTCTATAGACAAAGTGGTGGACACTCACCGGCAGCTGCGCGGACGGTGACAGCTCACCTCCCGGTCACCGAGGGTTTCCAGCCTGGCGGTGCAGCTGTCAAAGGTCCAGAGCCCCCGTTTTTTTTGTGTGTGTGTGTTGTTGTTTTTTGTTTTTTCTCCACACTGGAACAAAACTCGAAGTTTCCCCGCTCCGCTCCGAGGCTGAATGCTGGGTCCCCGGCGTGAAAAGAGCAGCTTATAAGCTTGTAACAAATCCCGCGGGTGTGAGTCCCTCCATTAATCCTGACGACTTGCTCTGTCCGTCCGGACCGCATCACAGCCCGCCGCCCCGAACTGCTGCGCGCGCGAGAGCCTGTGCGCGAGCGTACATGGACACAGAGGGCTCGCTCGGCCACAGGAAGCGAGACAATAGCACCTCAAGGATAAAGGAGGAGGAGGAGGGGAGTCGTCCACAGTGGAGAGAGAGGACAGGACGAGGGGCTGCACCTTCATTAGCTCTCAAAATATCTCCATTAAACTTCCCATTAATGATCATCTCAAATATGTTACACATGTGTGTTAAACATGTGTGTTAGCACTTCTCACGAACAATCCACCGATGAAACCAAACCCGAGCTTTTGGGGTATGATTCCAAAACGCACCACTGAGACACGTGGTGGCAGCATCGTTATGTGGGCAGTTTTTCCTCTAGATGAAGAGAAAAACTGCCCATAAGGCTTGTGAGACACTATAAAAAATTAAATCTAATCTGATTCATTCCACTTGAAAAAGTAATGCAGTGTTGTATCTGAAGTCTGTCAATATGTGGGGTAGAACAGTTCCAGGTTAGAACTGATCAAATTAAACATTTTCTGTTACTGTCTTTGCATCCAGCTGCTGTGTATTAAAATTACTTTCATATTCCAACCTTTTACATTGTATGCTCAAATGAGCTACCACAGAGGTTTTTTTTGTATGGAAGGTACTCACATCTAATTTGTAAGTTGGCAAAATTACTGTAACATTATGTATTACAATATTCTTTAATATGTCCATCAGGACAGAGGTTCTTTAGGCTGTACTAGAATAATTAGTTTCAGACTGTTAGCGCTGTAACAGCCTGAAAATATCATTAGATTTATTTAAAGAGAGGTGATGTGTTTGTCTAGGTTATGACATAATCTCTGAAGCTGACTCTCTTTAAAATGTCCCCACAGACCAAAAGGTTACAGACAAAGAAAACAGAATAAAGGCTTAAAATAAATTTACGTCTCCCAGGATTGCGCAGAACCGCAACAACAAAAGAAACTATTAGCTTGGATGCGTGATATTGCAGGATAACAATATCTTGCTGTTTTGGTTGATCAAAGTCCTGCCACACCATTGTTGCAACACAGTCATAATGTCTGAGGCCACCAAGAGTTATTTTTAACCAGGTGGCAGGGCGGTGTTGGACAGGTTCCCATTGTTTTCAGGATGGCATTGGGCTATGACCATGTGTGTGTGTGTGTGTGTGTGTGTGTGTGTGTGTGTGTGTGTGTGTGTGTGTGTGTGTGTGTGTGTGACAGCGTTTGTTTTTAATAGATTGTGGGGGCCATTTTA
>CAEGAF010077484.1:0-46865 GCA_903067075.1 Micropoecilia bifurca
GGAGAGGGGCAGGAAAAGCGACGCGCTTCCGTCCGTGTGTCCCCCCCCCCACCCCCCACCCCACACACACACACACACACACACACACACACACACCCTTCACACACCGAGCAGGACGACTGATGTGTGCGAACGCCAGCTTTCTGTTTTTGGCTAGCAGATCACTCTGGGCCAGGAATACCTGTGGATTTCTTCACAATGGAAAATATGTGCGGGTAAATATAAAGCCAGAGTTTGTTGTGTCTCAGGTTGCTTTGAAGCTCCGCTGTTTCTGTTCTGGCTTTTTGAGCGCTGCCCCAGCAGATGTGTGTTGCTGTTGGCACTTTGCAGCACATGGCTGTTTGTTTGGTCGGGACGCAGTTGTGTGAATCCGCAGCGTGACATGGCATCGTCAAATATCTGTTTAGTTTCAGCTTGTTGACTATGAAACTAAATAATTTTGTTTGTGTTCAACACTTTTTTCGCCCCCTCCGAATAGATAGAATCATTCTTAATAATTACGGATGTTTTCATGAGTAAAAGTTGGATAAAAATTACTTTTCACTAATTTATGCCATCTTTAATAATAATTAAAAAAAAGCTCTGATTGGCTATTGTGTCACGACTTTACTTTCCATTCTGAGGCCTTCCACTTTATTTTTTTCACAACTTGAAATACATTCAAACAGATTAATGTGTCTGTCGAGTACGGAAAAAGTGCAAAAGCTTTATTTCAGCCAGCTGGCAAGTGGTACAAAGCATCAGGTTGGGGAGGGGAAGCGCTTCAGTAGCCGTTGCTTTAAAAGTCGTAAAAAAGTCTGATCAATATGGACCTTTTTTTTTTTCTTTGCTATTTCTCTAAAAACAATTCAAACCACAGGAACACTGTGATGCTAAAGGGTTTTGAAACCATAACCCTGGAATACTTTGATCATGATGAATGATAACCGGCCCACGCTTACTTTAAATTAGCAAAACTGTTAGAGACAAGTTTTATAAAGTTACAACTCATTTTCTAAAGATGTTCGTTGGCAGGATTTGTCTTTTGTTTGCTAGCTACTTGTGTGTTTTAAATAATTTTTATTTGTAAATTTTTCTGAAACCATATACAGAAATAAGAATCATACGTTTTCAAATAAAAATCAGTTTCATACGTTTCACAAATGTATACCACTCATATAAAATCCCAATAATGTACATTCAATTTTGAACCACATACACTTTGTGAATAAAATACTATAAATTGATTGTTTTCACAGGTTTAAGTCATTAAAACAATGGCTGGTGCTTTGGAGGTAACAGGAAGTTTCAAATTGAGTCTCTCTCTTTACTTTTTCTAGGCGCTGATCGCCTCAGGCAGCTCTCAGAAAACACCAACTACTTCCGCAGGAGACTCCGTGAAATGGGCTTCATCATCTACGGCAACGACGACTCGCCCGTCGTGCCGCTGATGCTTTACATGCCGGCCAAAATCGGGTAAGCGCCGCAGGTTTCGAGTCCTCGTCCGACCCATCGCTTCAGTTTGTTTCTTTGCCGTCTTAACGCGAAGAGCTCGGGTCGCCTCCGTGTTTCAGGGCTTTCGGCCGAGAGATGTTGAAGAGGAACATCGGCACCGTGGTCGTCGGCTTCCCGGCCACGCCCATCATCGAGTCCAGGGCGCGCTTCTGCGTTTCAGCCGCTCACACCAGAGAAATGCTCGATACCGTAAGTCGATCGCAAGCTGCTGCTCAGCGGTGATGTTTGTTCAAATGATGGAGCTGTACGCTGGGTTTTGAAGTTGTGTTCTAGTCCAGTTTTCAAAGAAAATAAAAAATTAGAAGGAGAAGGATGACGATAAAAGCTTAGTCTGATTCGGACACGATCAAAATAGGGCCTGTCTTAATTCATCAGTCAAGAAAACTTGTTTGGGGAGGATTCGCTAAACTTTCTAAGTTTGCATTTTATGCCAAATAAAATAAAGAGCGCCTCACTATGGACTTTGTAACCTGCTTTTCTTGACTTTCTTTAAATTCCTTTCCATGATTTATGGTTCCTTGAGTTGCTTTCTCGCTGGAATACCCAACCTTTTTATATATATATATATATTCCGTCTTGCACCTCAAACATTATTTAAAGCACCTGCAAGGCCAAACTGTCTTTAAATATTACTGCTAGTAGCGTAGCTCTAAAATGTTTAATTTTTATTGAGGCTCCAAAGACGCTGTATTCCTCCGCCGGAGGAGCACACCATCAGCGCCGTTTGTAAATCGTCCGTTTAACGGGTATCGGCCTGTTTTGTGAGGCACACCGAGGAGCCGCTTTTTCCGTCTTCGGAAAAGCAGGCCCTCTCTGTTTCCCTGTTCCTCAAAGCATGGAATCAGGAAAAAAAAAGGTCAGGAGGAAGGTAAATTGTTTCCAGGTGCCCTGCAGTATGTTGCAATACTGATAGGGTCTCTGGTGGAAAGGAGTGGTGATGAGGGGGGGAAGGGTTTTTTTTGTTTTGTTTTTTTTTTTGTTCAATGCTGTTTTTGTTTTTTACACTGGGCCTTCTGTTCACCTTTCACCTCCACTTTCCTCACTCTGACATGTCAAAACATCCCCACCTCCATTTGACTGCCACAAATAAAGTCTCTTTGAATCCTTATTAATATCAATCTCCTGTTTCCTGTTTTGTTTCCTTTCGTCCTTAAGGCTCTGGAGGCCATTAGTGAAGTGGGCGACCTGCTGCAGCTGAAGTACTCCAGACGGGAAAAACCTCTTCCCTCTCTGGGATGGATGTCTGAAGAGAGCCTCCTTCAGGACTGAACCAGCTCCATCTTTTTGTTTCCTCCTTTCTAACCTCTGTGCACAACACACATCCAGTTAGATGAATTTATCTGATAACAAACACTTGGAGTCAGTCTCACACACTCAGCTGCTCCGCATGTGCGAGAAGCGAACCTGTGACCTGCGACCTGTCCGCACGTCTCGTCGCTACGCGTTTCCGAAGCATCTCTCGCTTCCTCTCACATCATGTCTTAAATCTTGCGCGCACAGTGAATATATATATATATATATATATATATATATATTATTTGTGCACAAATAAAAGGATAAAAGACTTCAAGAAGCCTAAAACAAAGTAGGGGGAGCTCCATCGTAGTGAAGAGATCTGATCCTAGCCTTTTTGTACGAGACTAACCTGATGCGTGTAAACATTATTTATCACAAAAGCAAAAGCTCATTATTTCACACACACACACACACACACACACAGACTGTTCCCAGTGTGTATTGATCCGATCGCTTCTACTTGAATCTGCTTATAGAATATAAGATTTTCTTTTTTGTTTGTTTGTTTTGTTTGTTCTCCCCAACCAAATGTTGTTGCATATGTATAGATATATTTTCTACATCTCTCTTGAAATGCGAAGCAGATGTTTCCAAAAGAAAAACACGAAACTGTGGGGGGGGAAGACTTGACAAAATATTTTTTTACCACTTATTTTCTAATTTACTGTTTACACCTGCACTCAAACACTTGAGCCAAGTGTCTTTAGCATTTCTTTTTGAGGTAATATACATGTATATAGATTTCCCCCCCTCCATTCTACTCACTAAAGTGCTTTTATGTGAATATCTAAGCATGATGACACACTGCAACTTTGATCTGTATGCATGATGATGCTGCTTCCAAACTCATCTGATACGTACAGAAAAGTTTTTATTTATTGAAGGAAGGCATCTTATTCTTTTGCTATCTGTTTTTGAAAGGCAGCTCTAAAACATGCTACAGCTGAAAGTATATATTTGAATCAGTTCCACATCTTAACATTCGCACTGTACCACTGACAGGCGCTCTAAATGCCAAATGACGTTGGTAGGAAAAGTTTTATGTATATCTACATAAATATGTACCCTGAATGTTCTTTATTTATTTATTGTTTTGTTTTTTCCACTGTAATTTTTACATTTTGTGATCATCCACTGAAACAGCATTCCATAATCATTTTTTTGCTTTCAGTGTGTAGATGTCATTTTGATCTGTTTTTATTTTATTTTTTTTGGTAAACAGTCTGCTGTCCAGTTTCAGTGCGAGTCATTTTTTGTTCCGTCACTACTGATGTCGGCTCAAGGTGGTGGTTGTTGGTCAGAGAATTGTCTGTTGTCTGTCATTGTGTTCATTTATGCTGATAAAAAAATCAAAAAACATCCAACGGCTTTGTTTTCTTTTTGCTATTTTTCCCGTCCTCTACACATCCATCGTACACTACAGTGGCGTATTTGTCCGATGCATTTCACCTCATCCTTTAATAATTTGAACAATAATTTTAGGTGCAGGAGTGGGAAAAGTTTATAAAATGTGGAAAACATGATTATAAATGCATAAAAAGTGCTCTGGCAAAGGATTTTCTTCCCGGGAGAAGTTTCTCGTCGAGTGGAACGTCTGGGAGTTTGCAGTTGCGCCTTTGTTGCAAGTTAGGTTTATTGTTGAAAGAAAAGCTTGAATTGGTCAGGTGTTTGCAATAAACAGCAGAAACTGTTTGTAAAAGCCTAATATTACGAGGATTTCATCGACATTCAACGCTACATAATGGGAGCAGTCTAATGCAACGGCTTCATTTAGTTGCATCGGGTCGAGATGCAAGGCCTCAAATACCTGGACGGTCCACGCGAACATTTCAATGCGTATTGAAAATATTGTGGGTATGAAGTTCAGACGCCATCCAAAAACGACAGAAATATAGCAAAGACCTTGACTTTTCCTAGAGTTACAAATGGAAGCATAGTTTGCAATTTTTCAAATAAGGACCTACGCCACCTGATCAAGGTAGCCATCATCGTTTGCCACCAGATTCCCTTGGAAACAGGTGATCAACAAACCGTGGTTGGTGTCATTTGACTTCCAAACGGGGAAATCACTCCAAGCACGTCTAAAAGTTCAACAAGGCTTTGGTTTTGGAGGAAGTCCTGGACGATGCTGGAGTGGCCCATCATATATAGTTGCCCGACATGAACTTTGTTGAAAATCTCTGGTGTGGTTTGAAAAGGTTGCGGCATCCCAGCCTAACATTAGAAAGGAACTGGAGGACTTTGCTTGTAATTAATCGGGCTACAGTTCCTCAGGAACACTGCTACTAGCTTCTATCTGACTACTAATCATGTTTGCAGTAGCATTTTGTTTTTTTCTTTGAGACTTGAGTAGTCAGGAAATGTAAAATTCAGCATTTGATGTGGAGAAGTCACTCAAAATATTAGTTGTGAGTTCTTTAAATAGCTTTATTTTTTTTTTCATTTTATCATTGCAAACAGCTGCCAGTTTGTTCGTTTTACCAATAAGCCTAATTTGCAGCTGGTCTTGGAACTTGTTTTATTTTTCCTCCCGACTTTCCACATACGAATCTGCATTTAGTCTTTAATGAATATGTTCAAAGTCTGCTGGGCTTTGGGAACAAAATAATGTGACCTTTACTTCCCAAACTGAACTGTTTGTACCACAGGAAACTGATCAGCTACGTTTGTCTTTGGAACTGAACGCTGGTTGACGGATCTGATCTTTAAAGCCATGATGTTTCTGAAACCATGCTGCTAGAAAACTGTGCCACGAAAATTAAATCAGTTTTGAAGTTGAATCCTTTTCTGACTCGTTTTGTTTTATTTACTGAAATAAATCAGGACTGAAACTTTTAGAGCTAAAACAGCAAAATACAAAGGACAAGTCCTTAACTTTATTCACTAAACTTTTGATAGTTTTAATGTTTATGGAGCAACAGATTTACAATAATAATGTTTAAATTGACTTCAAGTACAAGAACACAATGGACAAACTTTCGTTATTAAAAAATAAACCCAAAGTGGAAAAGCTGAATTATTTACATGATGCCAACTGGGAATGTCATTATCGACGACACTTAGGATGTAATTATGGATTTTCATCAATCTGAGAAGGAATACAAGACCATTTCCAAACAACTAAATGTCTTTTATACCTCAATCGACTGACTTGTCTCGGTTTCTAAATTGTATTTTGATCTGGACTTTGACTAGGTTATTCTAACACATGGCTGTGTTTTGATCTGAACCAGTACATTATACCCGGATTGCTTTCCTGATGGAAGGTGAACTTCTGCGCCCGTCTAGTCTGCTTGAACCTCTAACAAAGTTTCTTTCAAGTTTGTAGCTTGTATTGAGCTCCAGTTTTCAGCTCAACTCAGTTTCCTCATTCCTGCATGTTGTTACCACCTCCATGTTTCACTGTGCGGTTAGTAAGTTCAAGGTCTCCATGTTACTCCTTAATACAGTAAGATTTTTGGACTGATCGGCTTATTTTTGTGGTTGTGCTTGCGTCCCCTCTCCAGAACCTCCAGGTCTAGGCACCAAGGACAGTGGGTGTGTCTGAGTGCTGCCGTCACACCTGACTGCTATCAACTAATCCACATCTGAGTTAAAAGGGTCTCAAGATAATTCCTTGCCTGGTGGTCAGCCACTGATGGTAGAAGTCAACCAAAACCTTTGACCTCCATTGAGATTTTTTAGGGAAAACTCCTTGTTCTTGGCATTCATGTTTGTCTTTTGCCGTCCTCCACCAGAAAGCAACTCGGACACTTACCAGACAAAGCTCTTTGAGTCTGTTCCTCCTCTGAGTCCATCTAGAGCGTACAGTTATCTCCAGGCACAGCCATAATGCTCCACTCGTGAAATTAAATCTGTCCGGCTTGTCCTTGGCACTCAGACAACAATTCTGAGTGCTGCTCTGTCAGCAGGAAACATAAAAAAATATATAAATTAACAAAATTGTTCCCCTCAAATTCTCAGCCTGCCTGCTCTCTAACAGACCTGCACTTCCAGGAATCCTCACCTTCTGGATCACACCCAGCGACACGTCTCCAAGTCGGACTGATCTGTTGTTGCCCCTCAGAACAACATTCCAAGCTCCCCAAACCCACTCACTTCTACTGTAAACAGACTTCTAAAACTAAATTGGATCTCAATATCTATACTTGTCCAATTCTCTCACCTGAACTCTGGATTTCTGCAAGTCTTTCATATGATCAAAGCTTTAAATATCTTTTGAAAAATAACTCTGGTTTAAGCACTTAAACTAATTCATCCCTGATCTGCCTGCTTGTGTTTCCTGGTCATAACTAGGGATGTAGCATCAGTATTGACCGATGTTAGACGTTTTTTAACATATCGGTATTGGTCCAAACAATAAAACTGGACCAAACTAATATTTATCTCCATCCTGTTGCTGTCTGTTTCTGTAATTTTTTTCCAAAGGTGTCAAAACAGTAAAGAAATATATAGGATATGGGCAAATATAGTTTTTCAGAAATAATAGCAATGTTAATATCGGATATCGACCCAAATTTTCATATCGGAGCATTGTTACTCATAACGATGTTGTTTATCCACTAATGTTCTCTAAATAATTTTTGAGTCCTTCATAGTACACTGAAATTAAATTACATTTATTGATTAGGTAACTTTTGAATAGAATTGGTTACACTGTATTTTATTTAGAGCAGATATTTTATTCAGAGTGAAGTGAATGAAAAAACAAAAACAAATGTACATCACATTTGGAGAAAAAAAAATCAATATAGGTTACTTCAAAATTTTGTGATGGTCTGTCACATAAAAACTAGTAAAACAGATTGAAGTTAATGGTAAAGTTGGGTTTATAGTGCTATGCAAGTGACTTTGCCTGCCTTCAGTCAGTTTGACTGAACAAACTATTGCATTCACCTTGTCAAGCTCCTCAGTGGCCCCACTGCACCCTCTACACACAGCTGTGAGCAATCCCACCCCCAACTCCCGCAGCGTGAAACCTCTTAATGCGTGCGTAAAGGAGGCAAGTTTGCCTAAACCGTGTGGCTGGGCGGGACGCGCGCACAAACACGTCGTATAAAACCGTTGGATGAACCTTGGCTTGATAATGGATTAACGAATCAAACAGACAACCAGCGAGAGCAACCCTTAACGCCCAGATGTCAATGCATTGGAAGAGAACACCCATCCACCCACTGACGAGCAGTGAGTCACAGTTTAAAGCAGCTGAATAAGCGTGCGCCGGTGCGGACGGGGAGATTCAGCGTGGGGTATTACACTCTTCCCCCCCCCGGGTACTTAAAGCCCGCTGCCGCAGCGGCGGTTTTTATGGGGAAGAGAAACGTGGAGCTCGAGCCGCCGAACGGACCCACAGCTGCTGCGCGAGCCTCTGGCGTATCCGACATGGACAGTGCGCGGGATGCCGTCGCACGCTGCTGGTGCGCATCTTTATAAAGAGCGACGGTTCGACCGACGAGACTTCAAATCTCCATCGGTTGTGAGCTAAAGTCAGAGCCAAGCGGTGGACGAGAGTTTGACGACAAGCGTTTTCTCCTGAACCAGCCCGCCGCCGCGCCGAGAACAAACCAGAGAAAAAGTACTTTTATAGGAACTTCAAAGGGAACACTGCCGCAGAGAAGATGCGTGGAGAGGTCGCGAGGAGATTTCAGATGCTGCTCGCGCTTTGCTCGATTCTTCTCGTCAGTTTGGGAACGAGCTTCCCAACAAAACGAAAGAGTTTTACTCATAAAGTAAGACACCTTTAGTTAAATCTCAAATTTTGTTGCTAAGAACGTTAAACAATAAAAATTGTTTATCTTAATCAAATTTTCACTTAATTCATGTATTTTGGGTTTTATATCAGCTTCCTGGTTATTTTTATTAGCAGATAACCTTTTTTAAAGCGATAACATGGGTTGTAGAAAGTTTAAGTAATTCTGTTATTCCAGAGCCGGCCCAAAATTATATAGGGTCTTAGACGGAAGTACCTTCCCTAAAGGATTGGGTGATATGGACTTAAGTTTTTTTGTAATATTATGTGGTATTTATTGTGATAATGATAAATGTGTAAATGTGATGCTAGAAGTTATTTAAAATCCTTATCTTTTGGCAAAATATCTGTAACTTCATTGTCAGAACCCACAAATGTATAGACAGTAGTCTATACCACCTTTAGAATAATTTGTGAGGTTGATGTTCTAGCAGCACAAATAAGAGCATTCTTCACCATTTCTAGGATACTAATGTTTATTCATTCTCTCATAAAACTAAGGCAGTGGAAAGTGGGGGGATTCAAACAATGACAACCACATCTTAGGCTTCATTGTTAATAATTTTTTTTACTTTTCATCATTATAATTAATCCCATGTAATGAATCACTTATTGCCTCTTCCTACTTCCCAATATTGCCTTTACATATGTTTGAAAGATTGACATAAAATATTTTTTGGTTTCATTTTGAAGAGCATCAAGGTCTTTTGAATGATACCAAAATCATAAGTTAAAAATGTTCACCAGTTTTGAATCTAAAATTTGGGAATTTGGGGAAATTTCATGATTGACTTGACATTAAAACATAAAATTTGGCACAGTTTCAGTATTTTTTTTAGATATTTCCATGGTACTTGTGAAGGACTCCTAAGGAAGTTGGATTGTGTAAAACACCCTAGTTTTGCCCCACTTCCATACTAACTTGTATAAATATCCAACAGTTTTCAAAGCATCTGTAGTCAGAACAGTCATATAGTATCAACAATGAAGTGTCCGCCACTTCTACTACAACCTTTAGACATTTTGACACGGATATAGTTTTTTTTTCTCTCAAATTTGAAAAGCATGTACCTAATTGGTAAGTTGAGTTTGGGTTTTAAAATGAACTAACAAGCGAATGGGCTAATTTAAGCAACGCTGTCCTTATTGAGATCCTCAAAATGTAAAAGAAATGGGCGTTAAAGCCTGGAAATGTTGCTAACAGGAAGTAAATAAATAAACAAGTATAATTCTGAGTGTTTTGTTTTTAGAGAAACTTACGGTCTTGACTTGCAACACTCCAAACTTTTCATGAATGTGGCTCATGAATCACTTCAGTGATCATTTCCATGCCCTTGGGGGCCCTCTGCTGGTATGGGGGCCAAATTGATCTGTTTGGTTTGGCTACGCCTGGGGCCAGCTCTATTATTGCAATAAAAAAGCAAATCTTAAATGTGTTTCCAATAATAATGCTGAATGAGTACTATAAACAACTTACTCCTCTTTAAAATGTTAATCTTTTCCCAATCACTCCAGTAGGATTTGTGTGCAATATAAAAACAACAGCTCTCCTGTGAAATATATGGCATAAGCATGACACACACAGTTTAAGCGCTGTAATTTATACTCTGGTAACTGATTACATTAATCTATCATGATTTAGTTTTGCAAAAATAATTAGCTGATTTCCACCTTTCGACTCAAGATCACGTTGCTCTGTTTTTCCTCCAACTCTCTTTCCATGTATAGTAACATTTGTCATGACCGGGCACACACCCTGCCGTCATAAATCCAAACTCTGTGCGTAGCTCGGCACGCCGCACAGTGTGTGTGGCGTGTCTACCTAAGGGGAATGTTTGTGTTATGCGTAGACATATTTGGAAATCAAAGTCTGTTGGTGGATGTGTGCGTTTGTGTGTGTGTGTGTGTGTCAGGGTTCTGTTGTCTTTGAACTCTCCATCTTGTGTGGCCTCCCATTGATGCCCTGTTGGGACTTTCTCTCTCATCATCTGTCTGATTGATGTAAAAGCATAAAGGGGCAGAGAGAAAACAGAAGGAAGGAAAAGAAGGGAGTCATTAAAGTAAGAAAGAGGAGGGGAAAAAAATCCCTGCAGAGTGTGTGACGGTTCATTTCTATCCCTAGCAGTTTGTGGAAGATGACTCCCTACCTGTGCTTGTGACCTGCAGGGTGTAGAAGGGTGAGACAGAGGGGAAGGAGAAGGTAGAGGCTAAGATCGGTAGACTAACTAGAAGCTTATGTAACCAGAATAAGGCAGGCCTTCAGCATCTCCCTTACTGGGGCTCAGGTCAAGTGTCATTCATCTGGCTGTTTACGTTGGCTCTTTTTTTGTGTGTTAATGTGGAATTTCCTGTTTTTGGGTTTTGCCCCCATCTCTCTTCAAAGTGGAGAAAGAGGAGGGTTGTGTCGGAGTGGCCTGTTTTCCCCAAATATCAGGACCTGCTTGCTGTGTTCACTCTCTGCCCTCCTTTGCCCCCCCACCCCCAGTTTCCAAAGCCCCACGAGCTCACCCCAGTTCCTCTGAGCATGCATTCGCTGTCCTGTTTCTATTTGAAAAAGATGCTGATCAAAGAGCATCCATAGTTTATTGTTCTTCTGTAATGGTTTGGAAACAGCCAAGTGCAGGGGCCTTTGATTTCTGCGCGCGCATAAATCAGGCCTGCCACTCTGCGTGCCTTCCCAGACTCCCCGCCAATCCTACCGGATCTCATCCCTAGCCCTTTACTTTGGTCCCCCCCTCCCCACTTTGGCTTCGCCCAGCCTTCCAACCTCCTTTTCTCTAACCCGAATGTGTGTCATCATCACCAGTAGCAACGGCAGTAGCCCTAATTGGGCGTAATCTTTTAAATCGCTTTCAAACGGCGCTCTCTGCTTATCTTCAAGAGAGACTGCAGTCTCCAGGTCAGGACTGGTGTACCCCTATGCATTTTGTGCAGTCTCCCTGTTAAGAACGCCGCATGCCATCAGCCACAGGGCCTTTGATCAGGGGAGCCCCACTACCAAGTAAGGAGGAGAGGAGGAGAGCAGGATCAGAGAGAACAAGGGGGAGGAAGAAAGGAGGAGGAGAGTGATATACAGGGCGAAGGAATACAAGATCCAGATGTGAAACAAGACGAGATGAGGAGGGTGTGAAAGTATGTGGCCTCTTTCATGGCTCTGGACTTCAAGCTTTTTGTGTTTTCATGGTTGTGTTAGATATATGCAAGTCTTAGGTGAGAACCATCTGATCCGATATAACAGATATAGCATTGTTGGACAATATTACAGTGTGAGACAACGATTCTTTGTAGGTTTTTTAATAAGTCCTGAACACTGGATTGACATCTTCTTTAAACTTGTTGTCTTTGTTCAGCCCAGAAATAAAATGAATACTCAAAGGTAAAGCTGTAATGATCAAAATTTTATAACTGATAATTGTAATGATATCAGCCAATTTCAAACTATAATTATCAGTTTTCTTACAATATGTCTGAGAGAGTAGTGAACTAAAAGCTGGATTTTATTCATTTAAAACAATACTGATAAGGGTGGACATTGCCAACTGCCTTTAGCATCTTATGTTAGCTATTAGCATCATTAGCAATATTAGCTGTAAACAAGAATCTCTGTGTGTATTATCCAAAGAACGTAGACCCTTAAATATGAGCTTTCCAAAAGACACAGATTGGCTCTACTCAGTTCAGAAACCAGCTCAGGGTCAATTTGCTGCTCTGCCGATTCAACGAAACGTCTATGAGGAGAGTATGAATTGATGCTCTGTTTAAGACAGCTCCTCTTTGTACCTGAAAAAGTCGGGTACAACACAACCAACTGCCAGACCAACCTAAATAAACACACAAATCGCCCCTGCATATCCTTTAAGAAGTGACTTTTGGGCCTCCTTTTACCTTATTTTGAACATCTGTGTCCTACATTTAACTGAAAATGGATAACTTTCAGGATACCTCCCTCTGTAACAACTTCCACTGTGAAGAATGTGGTTAATACGATCTAAATGAGCTTAAATATTGAGTAGAAAAATATCTGTTTTTTGTTTGTTTGGTTGTTTCTGACTTGCAGGTTCCCAATCAGTACATGCAAACAAAAATTGTCCACTTTAAGTCACCAGCCAAAGTTTTCAGTGAATCTGACGAAACTATCCAAATCTCAACTCAGCCTGTTTGATCAACTCAAGCAACTTTTCACCCATATTTAGATATTTATAGATCTATTTTATTGACCATATGTTTCATGGTTAAAGCAGTGATGTCCTTTCCATGTCTTTCAGTTAATTTCCATTTGTGACGGAGATATAATATTTTACAATTTGGTCAAAAACTTCAGAATACAATTAAATACCAAAACTCTAAACAGAATATCAAGCAACCTCATATCACAGCATATTCAAATGCTTCTTTTCCCATGAGTTTTAGTTAGAAACATGCAGAACTAGTTGTAACATTTAGATTTTTTGCAAAATATTGAAGTGAATCTTCATCCTAAAACATGTCATAATGTATTGCTAAAGGATTACGTTTTTGTGCATCCTGTCATTTGTATTAGTTTAATTAGTCTACTTTTGCTAGACGTTGAGTTGTTCATTTTTAATGTATTGGACTATGAATTGTGCTTGCTTGCAATATTCCCCAATGACGGATTCAGTCTGGTGTTGAAAGGAAAAATGGTCCCTAATATCTAACCTGTTTGTCACCATTATTTAAGGCTATTTGAGGAACAAGGCTGAGTTAATTGTTTATCATGTCTGGGCTGAGTTATCTTCTTTGCCCGCTTCATGTGTCTTGAACACTCTTGAAAAGTGGCACAAGATCTTTATGGGACAATCACAGGCATTGAAAAGTATATCGTCTTCTGGAGGCCGTAACTACAAATCATCAACTCACTGCTCATGAGTTCAGACAGTTCTCCTCCTCTTTGGCCTTTCAGCTGCCCCTGTTTTACTGGGCATGACCACAAGCTGGCTCATCTCCAGTCGTAAACAAGGACCAGCGCAGCATACGACACATAAAAGATGAGAGTCAGACCAACAGAAACGAGGTGCGGGTGCACGTTTTCACCATTTGCCGTCACTTTTTCTGTCAATTCCTCTTCTGTGGCTGTGAGACTCTTCAAGGTCACATACAGTGGGGAGAATGAAAACAGCAGCAGGTTCAGACACCCTCGCATCAGCCCAGGAGTCCCATGCCCCTAACCCAGGACCTCTAATTAAAGCTAAAAGAGGATCTCGCCGGGACAGGACCCCCTTTGTCCACAGCCTGGATGCCATGACTGTTGTGGGAAAAAAAGAAGAAAAAAAAAGGGAACGAATGCTGGTTGATCACTTGGCTAGTAATTTGGATGCCTCAAGTCTTTTACAAACTGCTGACATTGCAACAAAACAAAGAATAGTAGCTTTTCTTACAAAGAAGTACCACACTGGCTATGTACCCCAAGGACCAGCCAGTGTGCTGAATTGGTTCTGCAGTAGTTTGCAGAACCAATTCTCCACCAGCGTTGCACATTGCCTGTCGCAATAAGCACTAAATCAATGAATTGCCTGATCAATTAACAAGGTTCTTGATTATTTTCACTTGCATGGTTGTTTTTTCTTCTTAATGAAATGTTTTGTGCCTGTGCCAGACAGTCAAACTATATGTATATTTTGTGTTTTCCACCAGATTCATGGCCATCCAGTTCACACTGGTGGGATCCAGCACGTCTCTGAGGAGCAGCAGAACCAGGTCCAGAGCATTCTGCCTGAACCACACAGCCACCAGAGGAGGTGGTCTCACCCCCAGCACCGCTCTGTTGGTGTTCTTCCACAGCCAGAGCCCGAGGAGGAGACCAAGCCTTTTATCTTCGACCTAAACAACTTTCCGGACCTAGCCAATGCCGACATTAGCTCTCAGAACCCCAACATACAGGCACGTATGAAGAGGGCACACACACTTTGAAATGTTAAATTAGTACTTTGCTTAAGCAGCTTGTCTGTCTTTAGGATAAATTATCAATGCTGTCAATCGATAGAAAAATTGAATCAGATTATTCAAATTCAGACATTTTGATTAATCACGACTAATCACCAATTTTATGAGCTTGAAATTTAAAAATCTACATTTTTAAAACATGTTTAAGAAAATTTTTCATTGCTTCAAATCAAATGTCTGAAGATTTTCAGTTCTCCAGGTTTTCATTTTCAGGAAGATTTTTTTAAAAAGCAATTTGTTGCAAACTTAGTTTAACTGATTGAGCTTCGACGGCAGGATAATTTGACGGAAGGATAATTTCACAGAAAGATAATTCGCATCCAATAACACTGCATCCAACCACGGTTTTATCCAAACATCCATTGTCATGTTTAATATTTTTTTTGCCACTAGTTGGACAGAGGGAAAAGGAACTGTAGACAGGATTCAAACTGCAGATGTTCGCATCGATGTCTATAGCTTTGCGGCGCCTGCTGTAACCGCCGTGTTTTTTAAAGCAAAATTTGCTGCTGAGCAAACCAGCCTGACTCCTCGCCAATCTCTTCACACGACATTGTTAATCTATAAACTAAAGTTTAAATTAATTGCGTGTGTTAATGCGTTAATGGACAGCCCTATAAGTTAATAAAAAGTTTTAAATTAAAAGAAAATAATGGGTGTTACAGAGAAAAGTTATAAGTTAGTGTACTTTTTC
Organism: Micropoecilia bifurca; assembly: GCA_903067075.1. Classification (NCBI taxonomy): domain Eukaryota; kingdom Metazoa; phylum Chordata; class Actinopteri; order Cyprinodontiformes; family Poeciliidae; genus Micropoecilia; species Micropoecilia bifurca. The sequence continues at coordinate 15,195 of CAEGAF010077484.1, forward strand.
TTTAAAGTCTCCTATTCTTGTCTTTTGGCTTCATCTGTCTGTTAAAATTTGAAGGCAGATATCTATAATCATGTATCCATTTAGCCTCACAATTTAGGATAAACAAAACGTTTAACATTTTCCAATTAACTTATTCTGTCCAACTCTGGGTAACTAAGGGGTCGTTATAATGTAAAATATGCCGATCAGCTACAGCTGATAATATCTTTTCCTCCTGCAGCTTTTCCTCCTGTTCAAGTTGTATTCACTCCTCCTTTTCAGTGATGACTAAATCTTTTGTGAGTTAACAGATAAACACTTAAAACAGCAGGTTGTACAGTTTATTTTCAAACAAACATAGTTTTAGGTCTGATGAATGTGCTGAATTTGGCTTTGGGAAATACAGTTCCATCTAGGATGAGTCATCTTTGGGTAATAAGAGGTGTTTATCCCGAATGAAGCTTCACTACTTCCCTAAGAGAGTTGTTTGATCTACTGAATGCTCATGCCCACTGACTGACTTTAAATCTATGGAAAGATTCAGTCATAAGATTAGTCACCTAATGATTTGATAGGAGTGTGTTTTGGACGACAGCTTGCCAGTTATGTGATGCTTTAGACGTGCATAAATACTTTACTGAAAGTTTGTAAATGTTCATAAATTCAAAATCAGACTTTATACAGGAAAAATGAAACTTTTTAGAGATACGTAGAGAAATCAGCTGTTGCCTAGAATTGGAAAATGTTCATGTTCATTGGCCGTTGAAAATCCAGCCACTCTCCAGAATCAGATCTTTTTTCTTATTAATGAGCTTACCATACATGTGACACTGAAAACAACCCTCTTCAGTGTTGAAGTTGTTGTTGATAAAAGAATGAACTACAACAACGCTTTTATTGTATCATTTTGAACTTTTAACACCTGTGTGACATGAAACACATTGGATTTTGAAAGACTGGAAGCTTTCTAGAGTCAACTTAAAGATCTGACTCTTTTAGGGAATACAGAAGGAAACTACTAGTGACCCATGCTGAGTCATCTGTACTAATTACCAAAACTAAATCGTCTCAAGTTGTGGCAGTATCGACGGGTGAAATCTTTGAAAAGAAAGTCTGAAAATTGGCCTGAAATCAGTTTCACCAAAGCTTTTCCTGTCTTGGTTTGGAAGCATGTCGTTAACAAAGCCTCTCCAATTGTTCGACGCAGGTAACCATAGAAGTTGTTGACGACCCTCAGATGGAGGTAGAGATGGACCTGGCCAACGAAAAAGACTGGCTGCCTTCCTCCTCCTCCCCGTCGTCCACAGTGGATTGGATCGGAGGCAAGAAGCTCTTCTGGCCCCTCTTCTGGAGCTACACCGATTCTAGCGAGGAAAGCAACAGCCGGTCGGGCGCAGAAGACACCGGCGAGGAAGAGGAGGAAGAAGATTACTCTCTAGATTATGGAAGCGAAGAGCCCCTTCCCAGCGGAGTGGGGGGAGACTGGGACACTCACTGGAATGAGGGTTGGGATCCTATGGAAAGCTTCTATGGTAAGATTCGCATCTACTAGCAATGCCACAAAAAAAAAATAAAATAAAATAAAATTCACAACTTGAAGTAAAACACACAAGGTGGAGTGATAAGATTACAATGAACGGACAAGAATCACTTATTTAGGGCTTTGTGCTGTCAGATGGAGCCGAACGATGCCAGCATGCGAGGAAACACGAGCACTCGACCGTGAAGACAGTTGCGGGCCACGGCCACTTTGAAGGCGACACTGTCGTGCCGGTCTCAGAGGCCCGCCGTTTGAAGATGCCTTCCGATGGGCTCGCTAATAACAGCGTGAGGCCGTCACTGTTCTCTGGGACAAAACATCCCTCTGCTTGTGGACAATTAGAGGGCAGATTGGGAACAGAGAATGGCAGAGACCATTTGGCCGGCTCTTTCATCCCTCCCCGGGACCCTTTGTGCCCCCCTCCCTTCACTTCTCCCTAACCTCCCCCCACCCCGTTTTACTGTCCTGTGCGGCGCAGCCTTTTAGGCGAGTTCAAGAATTTGGGAGGCTGTAAGGGCAGCACATAACTTGTTTTGTGTCTCAGCTTTCACAGACAACGTACTCGGGGATAAAAATAGTAAAAAAAAGAGAGAGGGAGACAAAGAATCGCGAGGTGTGCGCTGTCAGAGTTGGAAAAGGAAGTGAATCCCAAATGCAGAGCCCCAATCGGATTGGTATGTAGACAGTTCGAAGTTCTCCTCAGATTTATCTAAATATTTTATGGTTGAGGAAGCTTCCGCAGGTGAACGTATCTCTTCGCGTGTGAATTAATCCATTGTACATATTTTAATCTCTTTCGATGTTGTGTATACAGGAGAGAATCAGTAAAGGGCAACAATGCAGCTTAAATGGTCACATCTAACGACTTTGTGAACATAAATTAAGGGTGCCAACCTTAGCTCGTTCTGTAATTACAACCTCCCTGAGACCTCATGCCCCTATGGCCACATGGCGAGCTGGCGTTGCCCACAAAGTCAAATTGGGTGCCTGCTACACCCAGGTTGGTATTTCTGCACCCACCTCGCCTTTAATCAAGAATGACTTGTTTTCAGTGTTATTAACACCACAAGGAAATATGGTGCGGAGGCGGACAGCCACAGCACAACCTCTCTCCCTCTAATTTCACTCAAGCCTGCTTAAAAAGAGCAACGGATTGCATGGGAAAGGTTAAACCAGGAGAAAATTGTCATGCGTATAGCCTAAGACGTTTAGGAAACTTTGAAAGCTTGTTCTGGATTAGAGCGTTCGAGTACACAGATTCCTGTCAAAACAAAACTTCTGTTTTGGTTTTTTTTTCTGCACTGTTTTTACACTGATCTAATCACAGAGTGTATAGCTGGCTTTGATCTCCATGAAGTAAATCACAAGCGCTTATGCTGGGTTTGGAGTGCGTGGTGATTTTGGATTTGTTTTTTCTCCCACAGAGAAGGAGACAGATGAATGGACTCCTTGGTCTCCATGCTCGGTGACATGTGGACACGGTGAAAGAAAGAGGACTAAATCCTGTGGCTACTCCTGCACACTGACTGAAGCTTCAAAGTGCGACCTGGAGCCTTGCCCTGGTAGAGTTTTACTTCTAGCGTCGTTTTAAAGAATTTTTTTTTAGTCTGATTTCTAATCTAATTTCACCCGTTTCCTTTTGTCCTCGTAGGTGACGTCAACGCTGTGGTGGAACCATTCCCTTTTGAGATGGAGAACGGCACCGAACCGTTTGGAACAGGTGGGTTCTTTCTAGGAAAATCTGTTAGAGATTGTAAAATACACAAGGCTAGAGTGGAGATTTACTTTCTAGTAGGGCAGCCACTCAAAACACACAGTAGAGTTGGGCAGATCTATCCAAAAAAATCCATCATAATGACAAGTAAAGATTTCATTTTAATTTGCTCTTAAATTACAAACTATATTTAGGAAAAATGCACAGAAATCATGCTAATTTGGCATTAAAGTATTTTGTAGATACCTATAAACTTTGTCAAAATTATGTTTGAACATGTTGATTCAAAGGAGAAACTACTACAATTAGAAGATGGATTATATATGCATGTATTGATATCAGTAATACTGGTATTTAGCTGGTAAGGGTTCAATACCAAAAAAATTTCTATCACACACCTCTAACATACAGCCAAAGCTACAAGGGGTCAGATCAAGTCACACTGTTTGGTTAGAAAGGTGAAATACATTGGAGAGTCTGTGATAGAACTTGAAAATTGATGCTGAAAGGCCGAGTCCAGGCATTCTTAAAAAGTCTGAAATTTGTGTATCTAAAATTAAGACCTTAAAATTCGTTAAAAAAATAAAGTGGCTTCAAATATGTTAATCAAAGGTCTTACATTTTTGTCGCAGCAGAACTATTTACAGTAATCTGTCAGTTTTTAAAAATGTTTTCACACAGAACATTTCTGCCGTTTGACTTTGAGGGTTTATGTTCGAGGCTACCTGTAAACAATATACCACAGCTAGCTAGCTATGTTTTTCTGTCACTTTTGCGTATAAATTTATTGCCAGGATGACCTTTGTCTTTGCCATTGACTCATTTCTGTTGCCAACTCCATACCAGGCTAAGTGCTTTATGTGCAAAAAAGCACGCCGTTGTGGGGGTTAAGACCGTAGGCAATTTTCTTATGGTTCTTGAATTTCATTCATAATGGTCTTAAAAAGGTTTTAATAAGTCTTAAATTCCAGAAATCCTATCATAGATTCTGTCCATATAATATGACAGACTTTAGGTTATTCTGCAAAGAAAGACAACCAAGAAAAACTGGTAGAGACTTACCCTAAAAGACTTGAAGCTGTAGAGTTAGAAGGTCAGTTAGCACTCAACTTCAGCTTCACGATTATCCAGTACTTCATGTTGGTCTACTACCAAAAACCCCAATAACATTACTCAGAAGTTTGTGAAAAACACTGGGATTGTTAGGTAGTGAGTCACGATGCTACGTAGCATTTTTTTCCCCTCGAGAAAGCAGATTGTTCTTGTTCTGAACTGTAATATAAACGTTTAGGAAAGCCACCCATAAGATTTCAGCTTGGCTCCGTTCTGGCACCTGTTCACCCTATCAGCAGATCTCTTGTAAACTACTAAAGACACAGCTTTGCTTCCTCTGTCCTCTTTCCCCGACAGATGTGGACAGCTGTGAGAAGTGGCTGAACTGCAAGAGTGACTTTCTCCAGAGGTATCTGCAGCAGGTGCTGTCCGAGCTGCCCAGCTGCCCCTGCTCGTACCCGTCCGAAGCGGCGTACACCGTGGTGAGTCTCTACGACGAGACCCGAGGGCGGCCTTTTCGCTGGCGAGACGCCAGCGGCCTGAAGGAGCGGCTGGACATCTACAAGCCCTCGGCGCGCAGCTGCATTCGCTCGGCACTTTCCAGCGACTCGTCCACTCTGGCGGCGCAGCACTGTTGCTACAGCGACCGCGGGCACCTGATCACGCGGGGGAAGGGCGCGGGCACGCCGAACCTCATCAGCACCGAGTTCTCGCAGGAGTTGCACTTCAAGGTGGACGTCCTGCCTTGGATCCTGTGCAAAGGGGACTGGAGTCGCTTCCACGTGGTCCGGCCGCCGAACAACGGACTGAGTTGCCCAGAAAACCCGCATGAAGACGTGTTTATGAATGAACTTGAAGAGGCCAGAGAGTACTGAGTTACGACAGCCAAAACAACTACAGTCCTAATTTATGATGAAACAGCCTCTGCTAAATAATAAATATTACCTTAAAGCCACATATGAGCTATTAATCATGCAAAACCCTCAAAGAAGATTTTCATTTGTGAATGTGAGCTTTGATGAGGTTTGTGCCCACAGCATCATTGTCCTACATCCAGGCTCGGCCAAATGATTTACATGAAAGGATGAGGGCGGAGGGAAATGGTTGGTTGTCATCCTCTCTCACATTTGGTGTTGTTTCTAAAGTTCATTTCCTCTGAGGCTTGTTTTCTTTTGTCCTGTAGTTATTGCCTAATATTGGATGATAACATATGGCCTAAATCCTATATTGCTTCATAAAAGTTTAAATGTTATGTTAATAAAGTGGTCCTTTTCAAGATACAAACAAGGGTATAGTTAGCTAATCAACATCTCAATGCTGCTACAACGTAAAAACCCTCAGGCTTTACGAGGATTTTAACAAATGGACACGCAGATCCAAAAGACAACACATGCATTCGGTGCTTATTTTTTTATTTCCTCCATCACAACCGTAAACTACAAAGGAATATGGATCTGAATGAGTGATTCGAAAGGCAAAGCGACTTTTCACAGTCAATTGTCCTTGTTAGACTTGTTAGAGAGCATTACGAGAGTAGCCTTTAGGCGGAAATGATCCAGAAAAATACCATTTCATTTCAAACGTTTTGTGGCGCTGACTCGATTTCAGCCGTTTCCTTTCACGACCAGGAAAAATACATAATCCGGGTGCCAAAGAGATACAAATCAGACTGTTGGTGCCAGTGTAAATCCAGCCTCAACATCTCTACCATGCGGAGGTAGACGAGGAGCAAGTTGGGCAATGGTTAGATTGTGCATGTAGTTGTGTCTCTACAATGTTCTCAGGGGTGGGGGGAGACTAACTGATCATGCCAAACGAAATCGGTTCATTTACCTCATCAACAGGACACTTTCTGGATCTTGTACAGAATCAGTCGATGTGTAATCCAGATAGAAAGCGATGAACTGATGACGCTTTTTCAGAAGGCATTTGGATCCTTTACGTTTGGTTAATTCTTTCAAGCTGCTCGATTGAACCGGATTGGGTAGAAAAGACACTCCTTCCTAAATAAAGTCATGAAGTCAGCTGACACAGGATATTGGCACCAGCAACAGGAACAAGTTGGTACGACCAAATATTTCAGGCTTTAGCCATTATGCATGGTGCATGATATTAAAAAGAAAAAAAAACTGTTTTTACCTGTGGCCAAACATGTTTCAGCTTTGTGATGGACACACATAAAACGTGACCGCTGGACTTGTCCTTTCTATCCAATCTTATTCCACGGATACTCGCAACAAACCTCTTTTCAGGAATTCTGCCTCCACACGCAAACAGGCATTTGTACTTTGAAATAGCCAATTTTGAAGTAAGGCACTTTATTTTCTTTTACTTTCTTTGTTTTTTTTTGCCATTCATTAACAATTTTGTTATCGTGAAGGTAAGCTCAACCGAAATGCTGCGTTATTTCATGAAGTTTCATAACATGTAAGAAGTGTTGATATATAAAAGGAAAAAAGCATGATCTTTTTTGTGATTTCTGGGTCTAGTATTACGTATTTTGGTGTTGTACAGTATTTATTTGTTCTGTTTTATTTTTACGTTTGCTGAAGCTTTGAACTGCCTCTGCACTCAGCATGGTGCACTAATTGAATTGAACAAATGAAGGCACCCGGTTACAAGGGAAGCATTTTTGCCTCATATCACTTTAAACAGCAAACAGTGTGTCTGTGTTTCAGTTTTTATGTTGGACTGCTCTATGAATATGTTGTTGCAATTATACTGAAGAAATATATAAATATATATATATAAATATATATATAAAGAGTTTGCATTCATCATCTGACATCTTAATGTGTTTTCTTTTACCACACCTTAGACAAAGGTGGTTTCAAATCACCTTTAGTTTGCTGAGTCGAATTTTCCAAGACAATTTCCTAACACATGTGAGACAGAAGCCACCATAAAACAGAGTGTTACTATTGTAAAACAAAGACAGAGATTTATGTTTAAAACTGTTTAAGCATCTTATGTTAGCAATTAGCTTCATTAGCTAAGTGTGAACAGTAGTTTTTGAGTGTTTTGTCCAGATAATGCAAAGCTGGACATGAAATCAGCTTTTCAATGTTCAATAAAAAATAACCCCAGACATTTAAAGCTCAAAAGAATAAAACAGTCAGCTCCTCCTGAATCCTGCTTCAGATTAATTCTCCTCCTTTGCTAGTTCGTCCTCAAGTCAGAATTGATGTCCCGTGGCAGACATAAACTTTTGTAAGTTGTAAAGGTTGTGTGTGAAACTGCCAAAACCGCAAAAGCAAAATGGCCAACACCTGCCAAAGTCTATTTTCCATCGTAGTAGCCTGACAGAAAAGCCAACGGGCCGAATAGAGAATAATAATTTCAGTAGCTTCTTACAAGTTTTGTTGTGCTTCTGACTTAAACACCTGAGTGACACTGAAAATCGCCAGCTTTGCATCTTCTTCCCATTGCAAAAAGAGTGTTGTGGTTTGCACAACCTGGCACATATGGTTCATTCACTGATCAGACAAATAACAACATTTTTTAATTTCTACTTTGGCAGTTAGCAGTCAGACCTTATCAAGCTGTAAATCTATTGATTCTGATTTAGTCACCTCGGTAATATTGAAAATTGTAAAGTTTGAATTTAACAGCTTCGACACTGAAGAATGTTGGAATGTGACGTTTAAGTTTTCAACCTGTTGGCCACCAGCCAAATATCTTCCCACAGTAGCAACTTCGTCATTGAAGAGTGTTGCATTCTGCGTGATCTGGTACATGTAATGCATTCACTGATCCGTAAAACACTGGATGTTTTGAGTTTACAGCCCTAAAAATTGCCAGACCAACAATTGTCTTGTCTAAAAAAAGCAACACCAACAGATTAGTCACAGTTTAATCCTGATAAGAAAACAAGTGTATGCTCCTTTTAACATTGTTTGTTCCACTGAGTGTGATTTAATGAGAAACCACAAAGAAGCCAAAGAAAGGTCCATGTTGCATGTTGCTCGGTCTATCCGCTGTACAGAACTGATGGGAACTGGAAACCTCTGCAATCTGTAAAAGAAAAAACAAATCAAAAGAAAAACAGTTAGTGGTTTTGTGAGTTAATGCCCACTCTGATGAGGAGTAATCAAATGAGCCTGTAATCTTTTCCCGTTAAAGCTACGTTTTCCACATGCAACAGATCCTGGAAATAACAGGAGCCGGCTACATGTTGCATCCCTCTGCAAACTCGCAGACTTAGAACGCAATCGCTAATTTCATCCGAGCTACGGGTATTTCCCCTGCAGTTTTATTTGATGTGTTCGAGTCATCGGTCTTGCGCGTTCTCTACTCAAAACAACCACCCACAGCCTTGCATTCACTCATCTTCTGGTGGTTTATGAAAGCGACAAATTTTCAAATGTGATGAGAGGAATCATGGCCGATGCTGGAACGCTCAGTTGAACATGTCGGGCAAAATTCAGCTGTTCTTTGTAAAAGCTCTTAAGCCCCTTTATGCCTTAACTTACAGTCAGCATCCATGTGATTTCTAGGCTGATCTATGCCGGCCACAGCGTTGTCTGAGGCTATAGTCTTTCTAGAGGATTAAATAACCTTGAGATTATAAGATGAAAGGTCAGAGTAACGCAAATCCATAGGCTTAGGCAATGCAAACGGTGCTCTCAAATGCTCTGCTTTCAGTTGGTCATGACATCCGTACCTCTCTTTTTGTTCCCTTTGACCCGTGATTGGAGGTACAAAACAAGTCACAACCAGCAAAGACTATGAGTAGTACCTGTCTCCACTGCAGTTTCTGCTTTGAAATGAACAACAACAAGCATAACTCCGTCCCCCCATGTGGTTCTGACGTTGACTACAAATGGGTAGTGAGTGAAGCAGAGCCAGACAGATGCTGACCACATTGCTGCCAGAGAATAACAGATAAATAACCACAGATGTGTAGACGGAGGAGAAAGTCAGAGTAGGGGAAAAAAGCGAGGAGAGAGAAAACAGGGAGGCGAACGAGGGACATGAAAGAAGAAAGAGGCGGTTTGGAAACACCGTGGCTGAGCGATGTTATCTGACACACTGAATGAAGCGGCGGTTTTCTGCAGCTTGTGAAGAGGGCATGCGCATCACTGGCCGAGAATGCTATGATTACACAGAAGTTTGAAACTGTCCAGTTGGAATGAGTTTGGCTAAATAAGAAATAAAAAACAACAACAACAACAAAAAGGCTGAACGATGAGTCAAAATGTCTAACGTGGGTCTCTGCTGCTCATTCCAGACAGTTAAAATGATTCACCTCTTTAGCTGAGCGCTGGTGGCTACGGCCCGGTGCCAGCCAATGGTGGTTACAGATATGTTTACTTTTGTAGGCTGGCAGGAACACGATATTTCCTCTGGGTGGACTCCGGCTGCCTGACCCTGCCCACAGCGTGGCCCTCGTCGAGCCGCCCTGCTCCTGCTGCAAACTGCAGCGACCGCAGCGACCGCAGCCCCCCAGCGGCGAGCGCTCGCATGACGCCGCACAAACGCTGACCTGCAGAGGTTTCTTTTTATTTTTTTAACCATATGAATGACTACAAATTCATATGTGCGTTTTAGCAGCTCCAGCTACATGGGAATGCCAAAGGGCTTTAGGATTTGAATGGATTATCTCCAGCTTGAATGATCCCATTCCTTAACCCACTTGACACAGAGGAGCTCCTTGTTCTGGAATGATCAGCAGCACTAATCTTAAAAATGCAGCTTCTGTTTTGGAGACCCCCAGAAAGAAAGAAAGAAGCTTCGCGATAGCTGTAGCTTTTAAGGAGGTTCTTTTTTTCTTGTTCTTCTTCTTCTTCTTCTTCTTCTTCTTCTTTTTTGACATACTTGACAAATGTCCCAGGATAGTAAAATCATTGTAGGAAGATTTAAAAGTGCATCTTGCATTCAGAAATAGTCAAGTAAGGAGATTTGTGTCATTCGCTTATTTCTTCTTAAATATCCCCAGTTGTAGGTAAACTGCATTTATAGGTTGAACAAAGATATGTGGTCCAAAATGACGACACTCGCCGCCCCACAGAGTAGGGTTTGATGGAGACGTCCTCCTGAATTTGGGATTGGAGGCGCTGGAATTGCTAAACTCAACTCTTTTGAACTCTTCCGTCCAATAATTTCAAGTCTTGCTCTTCCATTGAAGGTGATGCCATCCCATACCATAATACTGCCTCCACCAAAACTGTTGTGGAGGCAAATCTGGAAAACGTCTCATGAACACCACCCATGTATTCCACTCGGCTCCTCAAATGCCTTTTCCTTACACGTGTGTGTCACCATATGGGGGTAACAAAATAATTCATGGCAAAAAAGCACTATCGTTTAATTAGCAAAATATAAATGATCAATAAAGCACACATTTCCTGACTTTTTGTGGTAGGCTTATTCATTTTGGATTATATAAAGAAGGTAAGCAGACAGGATGTTCTGTCAACCTTAATGTGATTATTTTACACTTTACAAAACTTATAAATTTTGAAAATCAATGTACAGTGGACCCTGGTCTAGTATCGGTTCAGTATTTGAAGATGTCTTTCATAGAGAATATCGAAAATTTTGGAAAGAAAACTGAGCTGTTTTCCCTTTTGTCACATCGTAATAACCACAAACGTAAATATATTTCATTGGGATTTTATGTAACAGACCAAAAGAGTAGAAGCCAAAAGAACCAAGTCTCCTGCACTCGACCACTAAAGCCAGTGAAACCATTGTAGATATCATTTAATTAGCCACATCATTCAATTTCCTCTTGGCTTAAATCCGGCTGTTTCATTGAAGGCCACAAAGAGAGAATTAGTGAACAAACAGCATCAAGACCATGAAGACCATGAAGACCAAGAAACATGGCAGACAGGCCAGGGAGAAAGTTGTGGAGACATTTGAAACCACGCTAGGTTACGAAATAATACCCCGCGCTTTGAAAATGTTTGTTGTTCTATCCAGAGGTGTTAGCTGGATGGAGTTCATTACAGACCAATCCTGGAAGAAAATCCATTAGAGGCTTGTTGGAGGTTTTTCCTCCTTCTAGCCAGACAACAACCATCCAGCCAGAGCTGCAATGGAACGGTCAAAGTCAAACTACACTAACGTGTGGATGATCAAGTCAAAGTTCAGAGCTAAATTCAATCAAGAACGCCTGGAAAGTCTCAGAAAGAATGCCGTTCACAGACACGCTACTTCCAACCTGACTGGGGTTCAGCTGTTTTCTATTGAAGAATGGGCAGCAGGTTTAGTGTCTAAATGTGCAAAAGCTGGTGGAGACATAGAACAAACGATTTGCAGCTGTAACGGCATTGAAAGGTGGTTCTACAAAGCATTGAAGGCATTTTTATGTGCAAAAACGTGTAAATCGTGTATCACTCTTCTCAGTATTTCCTGATTCTATACTACTTTGGGTTAGGGCACCCGAAATGTCAATGAAAGGTTTTGAGGCATCGGTACACACATGCAAACTTGGGGGAATATTTCGACAATCGCAAGATTCTGAGGAGCATGTGCATATGTGAGCTACAGTTAGCAACGTAGCTTGTTCAGAAATCTTTACCAGTGGACTCTCGACCCAAGCCTTACCAGTGAAAGGTTGTGTCTAAACTTGTCAGAGTGGTTTAAATGTGCCTCATCCTCTGTCGATTCGTTGTAACTGAAGCGACAACTGATGACTGTCTTGTACTTTTAGGACATTTGTATTTCTTTTTTTGTTAGTTTATTATTGTCTAAACTCCCCATCTCAAGACGTGGCAGTTTTTCTTTCGTTTTTTTTCCTTTTAAGAAGAATACCAACCCTGAGTATGATAACCCCAACACTCGACACTGAACGCCAATATCCCCAGAGAAGTCTGAATAACTTGCATTCTTTGGATGAACCAGACTCTACAAACATTGGTTTGTTTACTTGTGTCCAGAGTGAGTCTTAATTTTCTCCCAACTAGCACTCTCTGTTGATAATATAATCAAAAGAAAGGCCAACACAATACATTTGGACGTGAGGGGGCCTGCATTCAGTTTTGCGGCGGCAGCCTGCCAGTCATAACAACATCAAACAGCCTCCGTAGCCTGCAGTGCTTACACCGAGCCAAGACCCTGGACCAGAAATATGATTGCTCCATCTTTTTAAGATAAGAATGCAGACAAGCTTAAAAGTTATTGCGGACAATATGTCCAGGTATGAGACGGCCATAAAAGTTGAAGAGGCTGCGTCGGGCTGAACAAAATTGGAATAAAGCGGTGGTTAAGATCAAGGCAGGAATCTTGGTATCTTGTCTTAGATCAATATGAATAATCCTCTAGTTTTGAAAGGAAATGGAGGGAAGGAAGGCCTCATTGCAACACACAGGTGCGCTTTGACAGAGAATGATCCGGTCTGCTGCTGCATGTAGGCTTTTCTTCCAGCCAGTTCAAGAAGAGGACAATGAAGGGAGAAAGGAACACCACCACCTTCTGGTCTCTATGAGTAAGTGCAGTTAATGTGTCCTTGAAGTACTTCACTTATAATTAGTGAGTTATTTATAATCACTATAATTCCGTTTGTATGACATCAGAAACTAAAGGCTTGTGTGTGGGTGCCTGTGATTTTGTGTTAAAGTGATGCATTGAGCTGGAACACATGGATCAGCGAACACTATGTGTCATTCCTGACACTGTTTAGCACTTGAGTGGCCACATGTTCGATCAGAAGGCATGTTAAACTGAAACAAAGTTGTTCCATATATTAATAAATGTACTTCCGCAAGCGAGAAATCAGTTCATGGGTCAGACAACAACTTTCCTGCTTACTCTGTCATGGCTCCTTAGTTAGTTTTTACCACTTAAAAATCCACCTAGTGTTCACACGAGCAAAATAAATAGCAAATTGGAATAGCAATGTTTATTTGCATCACCTGGTCCATTTCCTTCTCTACTCTTCTTTTGCAAGTATGTGTAATATTCTGGGCTGACGCAGACAATTACTGTATTTTTTTTCAGCATCTTTGGAGATATGTGCAATTGCATGAGCTAAAACTGGGTTTGTCAGCTTCAGTGACAAGTAAAAGGGAAATTATGTATAAAGCACGTAGTTGCATGCTGTGGTTGGCAATATCAAACCTCCTAAAAGGTGAAATTATCCCCTGCGTCAAGTGCAGAATGAGCTGAAGTGTAAATTTTATGTGAAAGCGACATCGTTTTGTTTCCTTTTTTGGGGGGGGGGTTGCTAGTTACTGTGTTGACATATTACTATTTGTAGGATATACCAGCAAAACGTAATTGTCAGAAGTGGGATTCGAACCCACGCCTCCAGGGGAGACTGCGACCTGAACGCAGCGCCTTAGACCGCTCGGCCATCCTGACGATACGCCCCACTTTGTACACACACATATTTCTCAGATGGTACCCGCTGTTTCTCTGTTTTAACATTAGAATGCATAAATCTTGATAAAGTCATCTACCGTGATGTAAATGTCTTACAGATCTGACACTTTTGCCTCGTAGTCCCAGCTAACTTCCTCGTAACGTAAGATAATACAATTTTATTGATCCCCTAAGACACAAAATATAAAACTCGAAAAAACTTTCTACATCCGTCTTTACACCCGTTGAATTTTATAGAAAAGAAATCACCATGCAGGCCCCAGCGAGGATCGAACTCGCGACCCCTGGTTTACAAGACCAGTGCTCTAACCACTGAGCTATGGAGCCTACCACACCACTATACAGCACCACGTACAGTGATGAACGCTAAAAAGAGAGGCGTATGCTGTTATGTAGTTGTTTGATAACTACCCAGGAACTAACCATTTATCGCCCCGCTGTGAACGGTTTAGCAGTTCTTTATTTGAAATTAATCGTGCTCGGCGCTGAAAGTGGCATTTATGGCAGTGTTTGCTGTACTTTCGAGTGTCTGCGCAACAGCTTTTGCATGGCTGTTCTCTTTTCTTTTCATTGCATTCCTCGCCTACTGTTTTTATATTAAATACATTCATATGAAATATGACCACATACCAGGGCCGCCGAGGAACAGGTAAGCCAAGTTCGTTGGAACATTAGCATAGATTACTAGCAAAACAGTCGTTCATTAGCCAGCCACAACTCCTTGTTTTTGTCCCTTGAAGTTTCTTCTTGGGACATTCGCCGACGTTTGTGAGGATTATGAAAAATGACGGAATTGTGCACAACAAATTCTTGGAGTGGTAAGCTAAAGTGTATCTTCGTTAAATGGTTATTTCTTGGTGGATAATAGCAAACAAATTGAAATGTATCACGTTTTGCTTCGTTTGTCTTATGTCTGGTCCCGATATATGTTCACTTAAAATTTCCATGAGAAACTGCTCGTTTGTCACGGAAATGTCGTCATAGTTTTATGTGTAAGTTTTTTTTTCAAACTTACATTATTCTTGTCATTTACAGGGCCGAGACCTATGGGCCTGTTTACAGAATGAATATCCTGCATTACATTATCCTGGTCGTGACCTGTCCAGAGGCAACTAAGGTAAACACGGTAGAGATATGCTACATTTTAATACTTTGCCTTTTGACTTTGTGTAGATGAAATCACACAAAGTCAATGCATACATTTTCCTGTTTTCAGGAAATCTTGATGTCCCCTAAATATCCCAAGGATCGATTCCTCTACAAGCGAATGTTTAATCTCTTTGGCCAAAGGTAGTTCAATGTCATTATTGTCTTTTGAATCTTTTTACATATACACCAAAGAAACAATCAGGTTGTGAAGTTGGTTTTACTTAAACTGTTAGAAAAAAATTACACAAATTGACCTTTTATACATTTTAACAAGTTCCAACCACAAACCTCAGCATCTCTGACAAGTCAGCACAAACTTCCTGACTTTGAAGTGAACAGCAGCTTTTGCAAGGTCTCACAAATAATCTTAGAAGTGTGGCGTGCTTATGTAAATAGTTCACTTTACTTAGATACCACAAAATGAAATCCAGTACAACCAATTCACCTCAGAAGTCTCGTAATTAGTAAAATACTTGGATAGTAAATTTACAAACTGTTATTCTAATGTCTCAGAGGGTTGCTTTAGAGAACGCTAGTGAACATACAACATCCTAGAGCGCAAACATTCGGTCAGAGGTTATGGCAAACTACCTGTTGCTGCAATTACAGCTGCAAGTCCTTCATCTCTACCAGCTTTGCACATCAGATACTGAAATTGTTATGCATTCTTCTTGAACCAAAAGAACAATTTTGGTCTCATCTGATCTGACCTCGTTCTTCCACATCATTTAAAATCTTTTATAATACATTGAAGTCTGTGGTTATTTACATTCCAAATGATATTCTTGTTGTTTTCTTTCGCTGGTCACCTTCCCAGGTTTATAGGCACCGGTCTGGTCACTGCAATCGATCATGAGACGTGGTACAAACAGCGGCGCATCATGGACCCTGCTTTTAGCACCTTGTAAGTTAGTCTTTGAACTGGCACTCATAAATCACTTGCCCAGTTCATTTGTACACCACATCTCTCCAGTTTGGATTTGTTCCACTGTCTGGTGGCATGAAGTCTGAGAGGCTTTAAGGGACGTTTCTCAGTCTGAATCTTCTCTTTCAGGTACTTGAGAGGCCTAATGGGGACCTTCAATGAAAGAGCGGAGAAACTCATGGATAAGCTCTCAGATTTAGCTGACAGTAGCACACAGGCCAACATGCTTCAACTCGTCAACTGTGTCACGCTTGATGTCATCGCTAAGGTACCGTCCTTATCGCATCCCCTCCTTCGATGTAAGACGTTCTGATTATAACCACACTGTTGTCGTTGTAAACATACGTTGCTTTAACATATTCCAGGTTGCGTTTGGAGTTGATTTAGATCTCCTGTCCAACAACTCGCCTTTCCCCAAAGCCATCGAGACTTGTCTGAAAGGGATAGTGTATCAAGTCAGAGACTCTTTATTCCAGGTAACGCTTTAGATTTGCTTTAAATGAAGTTTTTGCGAACAAAACCCCCTCCGCCTCACATCAAGGTGAAACGATCTCTGCCGTTCCAGTTCAAACCAAAGAACTGGCCGTTCATCGATGAGGTGAGGAAAGCCTGTCGCCTGCTGCGCACCACTGGAGCTCAGTGGATCCGAGACAGAAGGACGGCCATGCAAAACGGAGACGATGTCCCGTTTGTTTCTGCATTAAGCATCTATTTCATAAAGAATTTTGTTTCTCGCTGTTTCTAGAGCAAGCGGATGAAAACGTCTTTTTCCTAAGCAAGAGTAGATTTATAGCTGACATGTCTGTTGCTTTTGTTACTGCAGAGAAAAATATGTCTGAAGAGGATGAAGAGTTTATGTTGGACAATTTCGTAACATTTTTTATTGCAGGTAAGTTGTTTTTTTGGGGGTTTTTTCCTGGTGCAAGAAATGTATTTTATTGATTCCTATTCACTAGGGGGTGCTGTAACATCATCTGCATGCGTCCATCCGACAACCTTTTGCCTCTTTGATATTTTTTTTTATCTCTCTTGCATGTATGCCACACATCTACATTTGACTTTAAATGAACACACCACTTACAATGTATAGTGTTTACTTTGAAACCTGGTGTTTAGGTCAAGAAACGACAGCCAATCAGCTAGCGTTTTGCATCATGGAACTAGCAAGACATCCTGAAATACTGGATAAGTAAGGAATAAAAAGACAACAGTTTGCAATATTGGGTGGAGCAAGTTTTTTTAAATAATGTTCATAATTTTCAGAGTGACCAAAGAAGTGGATGATGTAATCGGGATGAAACAGGAAATAAGCTACGATGACCTGGGGAAGCTAGTTTACCTCTCACAGGTACTTGAGAGAGTCTGAATGCTTGTCTACCACTAAACATCTGCTCAGTGTGTCTAATTAAAAAACATGCAATCTTGTTTAAGCAGTTTATTCAATGTGAAAAGTTTACATCTCTTACTAAAGGTGCTGAAAGAGACACTAAGAATCTACCCGACAGCTCCAGGCACATCTCGGGAAATTCATGGAGACATGATCATCGATGGTGTACACCTGCCTGGAGGTTTTACCTGTATGGTGAGTCTCACCAATAATATATTAGACAAAACCTTGCCAAGTATTATTGGTCTAGTTTGTTGTGCAAATATATTAGTACATTTACAGTAAGGGAAAACAAACTTACAACTAGTACTTTCTCATCAATTTTAAGGAATTAATGACCTTAAACAAACTCACATTTCTTGCCGAAAAGCTACTTTTAAGTTAGTTTTGTCTTATTTCCAGTGTGCTAAGATATTTGCACTAGAAAGTAGACCGGATTGACTTGGTAAGATTTTGTGTTTTTACAGTGTTTCTGTTTCGCCACCACTTACGACAAATGATTTACTTTCATGTGACATTTCAGCTGAGCTCCTATGCAATGGGGAGGATGGAAAGGTTCTTTAAAGAGCCTCTTAAATTTGATCCAGACAGATTTCACCCAGATGCTCCCAAGTAAGTAAAACAAAACAAAAAAACAAAACAGACGTAACATGATACATCAATCAGTTTTATATTTCTTTTGGAGAAAGGAGGACATGTTTTCTCTTTTCTGTTTTTACAAGACCATATTACTGCTACTTTCCCTTCGCCCTTGGTCCACGGTCATGCCTGGGAAAGAACTTTGCTCAGGTGGGTCTGACAGATCAAAAAGAAAAACAATACCTTGCTAATTTACCTTCCTTGACCTTTTTCTCTTTCGTCATGCCACATCCACACACTTATAGAGAAGACAGATTGCAACACGGTGAAATGTGTCGTCTCGGCTCAAACGGACTTGGTTTGTTTCAGATGGAGGCTAAAGTGGTGATGGCAAAGCTGCTCCAAAGGTTTGATTTCAGCCTCATCCCAGGGCAGACCTTTGACCTCCAGGACACTGGCACCCTGAGGCCAAAGAGCGGAGTGATCTGCACCGTCAAACACAGGAAATATAAAAGCTAAACGACGCTAAAAGTTTCTGCCTCTAAAATTAAATGAAAAATAATCCTAACTGTTTAGTTTCTTCTCCTGCCTCAGACAAAACAGAAACTGATTTTTTTTATCCTGCACTTTTATTGTGATTAACAGTGTTTTTATGTAAACTTGAAAATATTTTGTTTTTAAGTAATATTTTCAACAATACTGCACCTTTTGTACCTCTAACAGTGACAAAAATATCTAATGCTATCAGCGCATATCAATAAAATAAACTGTTATGGTAATTGATCAAATGTACTTTGTTTTTTTCCATGTGGTTAATGTTTTTTCTCCATGTTGTCTGCTGTGTTTTGATTTTCCTGAGAGTGTACACACGGGGGCGCTGTAATCTTGTTGGCAGAATGAAGTAAGCATTTATTTGACTTCATCATGAGAAACTGTTTTTAGAGCAAAGGTACAGTCCAAAGAATACATAAGCAAATTCCGGTCATAAAGATACCAAAAGAAAGCGCACAGCGAATAACTTTCTAGTAAAAGGTAAGTTCATGTTGGGAATGCAAATAAAGGATCAACTGTAGATTGTTTTCTTCTTTTTATTTTATTTTATTTTAGCAAACTTTGCATAAGACGGCTGAAGGGAACAAAAATTGTGATTTCAGATTCGTGGTTAAATTATTTTTTTGACAAAAAAAGCTCCTAAATCTAAACCTTATCAAAATTTATATTAGATCAAACAAAAGGGTTTGTCTGAAAAAGAGCAGTACACAGTTTTAAATTATCTAGAAATTCTTAGTTTCTCTTTATTCTGAGAATTTCGACAGAAGTTTTTTTAAATGATGGTGCACATTTGGATTCTTCATAAGTCAAGAAAATTACCAACAACCCCAAACATCCTCGAGATGAGAAGTTAAAACATAACGTCTTCAGTCAGAGGCTTCTTTATAATCCAGACTGCAACAGAAAGTCCCTCCTACCCAAAGCCGTCAGCCTCAACAACTCATTGCATTTTGTGACCAATAAGGAATTTTTAAATTGAATTGAATACAATTAACGACTACTAGAAGGATTGTACTTGGGCAACTTAAAATTTACTCCGATGGTACTTGTTGATTATGAACTGAACAGTGGAACATCAGGGCATTGTATCTATTGATTAAACGTGTGTCATTTATGATGCATTTTTGCAAAAGAAGGATCAAGTTCAAATTTAGCAAGTGGGAAATTTAAGAGGCAAGTTTGCAGTTAGAACAAGGCTGTGGAAAATTCAAAAATATTGCCTCTCGCACTACATCTTCATCTAGTAAACTGAACAAAGAGAGGAAATTCCACTTCATATCTGATTACTAACATGATTCGCTCTCTACAGCACCACCTACCTGACCTGAAATGCAGCATGAACTTTGATTACAGTATTTCTGTTTCAGAGTTCAGGGGGAGTGACGTGGATTGGATCATTATTTACCGTCCGTGAACAAGCTCTCAGCTCAGTTTGGGAAAATGGCGGTTTTCCACCTACTTTTGGGTTTGCTTGGCAAAGCCCTCATCCTGCTGTGCTGCCTGCTCTTCGTCGCCTTTCTGGGTTACTGTCTGTACCTCAGGCACATTCACATGAAATATGATCACATACCAGGTCCACCGAGGAACAGGTAAAGCCAAGTGGCGTTGTGTTTGCTACCAGTCTCTGAGAAACATTTCTTCTGACTTCCTATTTTACCTTCTTCCTTTTTCCTTTCTCTGAACAGCTTCTTTCTTGGCCACTCGCCAACCCTCTTGAGGATTATGAAAAAAGATGGACTGGTTCATGACAAGTTCCTGGAATGGTAAGCACAGGATGTTCACACAGAGCTCTAGTCCACTGAGCTTTCCAGGAAATTTCTGCTTCACTAAAAGACAATCTAATCAGTTTACGATGTAAAGGATTCTAGTTGCATGTGCGCTTTCTTCAAAATAATAATCATTTACATGTCATTTTCAGGTCTGAGACTTACGGACATGTTTACAGGTTGAATTTTCTCCATTACGTTACTGTGTGCGTGACCTGTCCAGAAGCAACAAAGGTGAATATGGGTGTGTGTGTGTGTGTGTGTGTGTTGCAAGAGAAATGGTGTGAGAGTTCAGGAACAATGAAAGCACGTCTCTGCAAGTGTGAAACCAGAAGTACGTGAATCTGTATTTATCCTGTATTTCATTGGTTCTTGTTTCAGGAAATCCTGATGTCCCCAAAGTACCCCAAAGACAGATTTGTCTACAAAAGGCTCTTTTATCTATTTGGTCAAAGGTTGTTCTTACATTTATTGAACATAAAAAATACAAATAAAAAAACTTTCTCTTTTGGTGCTGTTATCCATTTAGTTTGTGAACCGAAAGTTGAAAGCATTACATTGAAGCTAATCCTTTGGTTTTTACAGGCTTTTTGGCAATGGCCTGATAACAGCTCGGGATCATGACATGTGGTACAAACAGCGCCGGATCATGGACCCTGCCTTCAGCAGCTTGTGAGTCATCCTCTGTTAATTATTTGATCTTCGAATAATTGTTGTCAGGCATAAGAAAACAAAAAAATTTTGGGGGATAAACCTAAATCAATCTCCCTTTTGCCACCACCACATTTCACATTTCTCCAGATGTTTGTCCTATTCGACTTCTCGTGGCTCTTTTTCAACAGTGGCTTTATTTAAAGGGGGCGGGGGGACTATGTAAATTCAACATATATTATTTACTTTATCATGTTATCCTATCATCAAAAACTTATTTTTAGTGTTGGTCTGATTCTTTCATGCATGCCTAAGGAATTCTTGAGTCTCCCGTGGCAACCACTCAGCGGTGAATAACGCTCGCTCCCACAAAACTCTGCCCATTTCCACTAAGCTCCTCCTGGGAGTTGCGGTCTCCAGCTGAACTTCCGCCCCACAGAGCTTCTCCTCCAGACTAGCCAGAAGCAATTAGCAAACACCTGTTGGAACTGCGAGTCTGCTGAGTTCATCATGCGAAGTACTTCTCAGTCCAGAATGGTTGTAAACAACATAATGAGAAGCATTGTGCTGAAGGCAGGGTGTCGGAAAGAACAACAGCTTCTTAAAGAGACAGGTCAATTTTAAGTTACCTAGTCAAACTTATTTTAAGTTGTATTTTATATATACAGCATTTTACATCTAGAAAACAGCACTACGTACCTAGAAAATACATCATTCTTCCTCTCAGGCTGCTCTCTCATGAAGGACAGATTTGTAGAGGGCAGCATCTCTTTAGCTTATCCAAATTCATCATTGGCCTCTTGGCTGCTTCTCTGATTAAAACGTCTGAAAGTTTGCGTCTTTTTTTAATTTCTTGCCGTTTTCCACAGCTCCGTCTTTGCCTATTACATTTAACCCCAATAAATTCAACAATTTATTTGTGTAAAGTTGGGGGCAGGAGGATGTAAGCAGAATGAATACTTTTGCAAGGTTTCTTCTATGCGTGACATTTCTTGATTTGCATCTTTTCTTCCAGGTACTTGAGAGGCCTAATGGGGACCTTCAACGAGAGAGCACAGAAACTGATGGATAAGCTCTCAGAGTTAGCTGATAGCAACAAAGAGGCCAACATGCTGCAACTTGTCAACTGCGTCACGCTCGATGTCATCGCTAAGGTAAAATTTGATAAAAATCCTGCAGTAGACTCTGACCGTCTGGCTTAATGAGAAAAGTGTGTTTCTTTCCCTGTCAAACCTCAGGTCGCTTTTGGGATGGAGTTAGACCTCCTGAAGAATACTTCACCTTTCCCCAAGGCCATCGAGATTTGCCTAAAAGGGATGGTGCACTACGTTAGAGACATCATGTATGAGGTAACGGTTCAGTTAAAGACGAGCTCTTCTACGATCGAGGGCGCTGTAACTGGAGTTTTTTCTTCCAGTACAAACCCAAAAACAGAACATTTGTTAAGGAAGTGAGGGACGCCTGTCGCCTGCTGCGCACAACCGGAGCTCAGGTGATCCGAAAGAGAAAGCTCGCCATTCAAAACGGGGAGGATGTTCCGAAGGACATCCTCACGCAGATCATCAAGACTGCAGCCACAGGTGGGAATGAAAAGACGGGTGATAAGAATAGCTGTTGCTCTAACACAACATTCATCATTGGGTAATTTTACACAGCTTAGCATGTGGGCTACTTCCCACATTATCTAAGATGTTGGTTGACTTGTCAATTTTCTCCCTGTTCCAGAGGAAACTATGACAGAAGAAGATGAGGAGTTCATGTTGGACAATTTTGTGACATTTTTCATTGCTGGTGAGGAGTTTTGGTTCTTTGCCATGGTGGTTTCTTTACTTGTAAAACTGTTTGAGTAAATATAAACTTAGATTTGATATAGACAGATCCTGTTCTAAGCTAACTTAGCAATTCACGTTTGGATTATGGGTTTGAGTCAGCACACCGGGATGGACTATGATCAACAAAAGTGGGTTACAGTGAATAACCACGTTACATTAAAATCTGCAAAAGAGTAGGTTTTTGAGTTTTGGATCATTGTAATGTGATTCTAAAATTGCCTCTTTCTAGGTCAAGAAACAACAGCCAATCAACTTGCATTTTGCATCATGGAATTTGGAAGAAATCCTGACATCCTGGAGAAGTAAGAACCCAAAATTTGCTCCGTCATTGCTTGTTAGTGAAGTTAGTTTGCCATGATGTTTATGGCATGATTATACTTTACAGAGCAAAGAAAGAAGTGGATGATGTCATTGGGATGAAACAAGAAATAAGCAATGATGACCTCGGGAAGCTGATCTATCTCTCACAGGTAACTTTTAGCTGCTACATCTATCTCTTTATACACGTTTATATGAAATTTCTTTCATTATTGATGTGTTGGTTTTTGTAATTGTTGCTCAGGTGTTGAAAGAGACTCTGAGGATCTACCCGACTGCACCAGGAACGTCCCGTGACATAGAAGAAAACATGACTATCGATGGTGTCCACATACCTGCCGGAGTCAACTGTATGGTGAGTCCTTTGCTGTTAAATGTCCCTCATTAGAATGAAAATATGAATCATTGTAAAACTAGACACAATAAAATCACAATGGGACAATGACAGTG
Organism: Micropoecilia bifurca; assembly: GCA_903067075.1. NCBI lineage: Eukaryota > Metazoa > Chordata > Actinopteri > Cyprinodontiformes > Poeciliidae > Micropoecilia > Micropoecilia bifurca. The sequence continues at coordinate 38,420 of CAEGAF010077484.1, forward strand.
AGTTTGTGGCTCCACTTAAGCTTATGACTTTTGGCTTGAATTCATGGATCTGCTGTCTGCTTTATAGTAACTTCCAATGGTCTTTGTATCACTTGAACTTCTTCACACTTTCTCACATAACAACCACAACCTCCAATGTACTTATTTGGGATTTAAAATAAAATCTATTTCATTATTCTGGCACTGTCATACTCAGTTTAGCTCCTATACCACTGGGAGAATGGAGAAGTTCTTCAAGGACCCTATGAAATTTGATCCAGACAGATTTCATCCAGATGCTCCAAAGTAAGTAATACACAATCATTGCATCATGCCAGGATTTTAAATTTTTTTTTTTTATCTTGGTGTGACTTTTGCACACCTTAGTTGTGCCAGAAATGAGAAGTAAATATTCTCTCTTATCTTGTTTTATAAGGCCCTATTACTGCTACTATCCCTTTGCTCTGGGTCCACGGTCATGCCTGGGTCTGAACTTTGCTCAGGTGGGTCAGACAGAGTTCAAGATATTGCGCTTCCCAAAAATACAAAAGGTACATGTTAAGTTAATGAATACAAAAATACTTATGTGTTTTCAGATGGAGGCTAAAGTGGTGATGGCAAAGCTGCTCCAGAGGTTCGATTTCAGCCTGGTCCCAGGACAGACCTTTGACGTCCAGGACACTGGAACCCTGAGGCCAAAGAGCGGAGTGATCTGCACCGTCAAACACAGGAAATATAAAAACTGAGCGATGTTAAAGGTTTACAATAGAAATCACAGCAGTCCATGGGATAAAAGATGTTCATAATTAACAACAAATGTATTTGCGTATTTAAATTTGTTTGTGCATGCATTAACCTTTCAGCTTGGTTATTTTTTTTTGCCGATTTAAATATCTAGAAAAGGTTATTTTGGGTAGAATGTGTTGGCTATCAGTTCACTGTAATTTGACTTCCTGACAACGCACACATGGGGGCGCTGTTAGCTCTTTTATTTTTAAGTGAAAGCTGAACAGCGTCTGTTAAAACGCACACAAAACTGAAACTCCACTTCAGAACTGTTTAAAAGAGATCTACCCTTTCAACAAACTGCATAGGCCGTAGTTGTATAGCAGTGATAACATGTGATTGTTACCCTGTCACTTTTTCATGTATGTAATGAAGACTTTGTGGCTTGATGTTCACAAATGGATGAAACCAAAGATTCAATCAATTTGTCACTACTTTTCCTGAGACAATGACATTTTTTACTCAATTTTATGGTTATAGTTAATGTGATTTTAAATACTCAAATTTGTACATTTTTAACATGTAATTAATTTGACCATTTCTTAAAATGCTTGAACAGAAACAAACACTGGATTTTTTTCCCTAAGACATCATCCCGCTGATCTGGATGTTAGACACACAAAGTCTCTCCTTTTGCCTATTTTTCTTTGCTCTTTTCTGTGTATCGGTCTTTGTTAATATTTGACTTGACATGTTTCGCTTTTGCTTTCTTGAATTTACAATAAACAAAGATATAATTTTTGTTTTGGTGGAATTTTAAGTCAGCTCAGCAAACAGAAGCTTGTACATTTTCTGCACTTCATACTTTAAAATAGACGGCCTTATATAAAATGTTTATAGGTTGCTATAAAGAAACAATTCTGGAACAGTGATTGTACAGATATTTGACAAAATAACAAAAAGGTAACAATAATGAATATTTATGCTTTGAATCATTCTGGTAAGACACAAAGGTCAGACACAATGCAAGCAAAAAAAACAACTTGATTTTGGACAGAATTGAATTCGTAGACAACAAAAAAGAGGACATGTTTGGCATAAAAAACTGATTTAACATTCCAGGAGAGGAACCTTATTCCAACTGTGAAGCATGGAGGTGGAAGTTTCATGGTTTTAGGATGTTTTGTTGACAGTGGGACCTGGTTCACCGTCATTGATTTCACCATGATTTCTACTGGGCTGTATGGGTAAGAAAGCCCTGAAACATCTCAAAACTGATCAAATTTCCTCAGACTTATGTCAAAGACTAATGAATTGTTACAGGACACATCTTACTAAAGTTATCTTAGCCAGAGCAAGTATTGTAGTAGCCACTAGCTAATGTACCGTTACCTAACATTTCCTTTAGAGTTAGAATACTGAGGGAAATGGTTTCAATCTTGGTTGTTGTTGTTTTTTTGCATGACATTTAGGCCACAATTAAACTATGAATAGACATGCCCCTGTTATCATTTATTATAGAAAGAAAGTAACATATTATTTAATGGCATGTATTGATACTTTTTTTTACATGACTGAATGTTTCAGATCATCAAACAAATCTGATCATCTAAAATTCCATTTTAATAATTTTAAAATGCAATTTTATAAGTATTTCAGATAGTGGAAATGCATTAAGAATATGGTTCATTATGATTAAGACTAGTATATTACATCCTTTTAGTCTTATAAACAAAATTTATTTATTTCTATAAATGTAATGTATAATACATAAATCATATACAATTTATATAGTTGTATATAAATTATGTATATTTATATAATTGTATATACAATTGCCTGTTTAAAAGTTTATGTACAGTTTTATATTTATTGTAATTTATGCTGCCATGGCTGTATTATACCACAAAAACATGCACTGCCTCTGCACATAAATACGCCTTTTCAGTATCACTCCACTTAGATTTTAGAGTATTTTCAAATAATTAACCATTTCGCTCCGCTTTTTTCCGTGGTGACCTGAACGCACCGTGCTGTTGCTTTAAGAGGGCCGAGCTTCCACAGCTCTGAGTCTGAAGCGCACTTTTCATCTACCTGCTGCTTTGCATCTGTCCTCCGTCTTGATTGGCTCTCTGGAGCCAAATCCCCTTGAATGATTTCAAACCCGAAGACTTTGGACACAGCGGAGGAAGAGCGGGAGGAGGAGGAGGAGGAGGGGGGAGGTGTTCGCTGGAAACTGGGCAGGGTGGAAGAGACGGAGCCCTCTCAGTCCACCTAACGCACCATCTCATGACGGAGGTTTTATCCGCGGAGAAGCGCTGTTGCTGACGGCTTACCGCGTCCAGACGGTGGAAAAGGTGGAGAGACACGGACTGAGTTCGCTTTAACGCTCGCGGACCTCTCTGAAATCAACCCGCTTTCTTTCTCTCTTTCTTCTTCTTTTTTTTTTTTTTTTTTTTTTTTTTTGTTATTATTTTTTTATAATCACTTGAGTGGATTTATTTCCATCGCGCATGGTTTCTAATCTGTGGGACGCGGTGTGCTTGACTGGACTTGTCGCTTGAGGCTAATAGGACCGGGCTGGGGAATTCCTCTGAATAAATATCTAAACACAAACAGTAATTGCTGGAGAAATGTGAGTACCAACAGTTGTCTCTGAGCTCCATTGAGGCTTTTATTTACCAGATCAAAAGGGTTTGGGAGGGCAGAGCATTCAGCTCATGCACAGGTTGCCATAGCATCACATTAATATTTCCACTCCTTTCAGAGCTTAACGGCATCTTTGCATTTTTGGACAATGTGCTCGTTTCTCAACACCATTCCTCAGCTCAGGTCGGGTCAAATCGGGTCCTCGCAGTAAATTCCGATCCACAGGATTCACAAAGTGAGATTCAGACTACAGCCATGGCTAAAAATCCCTCTGAGGGGGCCAAGGAGGACCTGAGCCAGCTGACGGACGATGACCTGCTGCGGTGCAGCAAAGAGGAGCTGGTGAGGAAACTAAGGAGGGTCGACGGCGAGAAAATGAACTTGATGATTGAGCACGGCAACATGATGAAAGACATCAACCGGCGGCTGCAGGTGCATCTGCACGAGATCCGCAGCCTGAAGGAGGTCAACCAGAAGCTGCAGGATGACAACCAGGAGCTCCGGGAGCTCTGCTGCTTCCTGGATGACGACAGGCAGAAGGGCAAGAAGCTGTCCCGGGAGTGGCAGCGCTTTGGCCGCTTCACCGCCAGTGCCATGTGGAAGGAGGTGGGCGCCTACATGATGAAGCTCAAGGAGCTGGAGGCCAACCAGGAGAGCGTGCTGAGGGAGAACTCGGAGCTGAAGGAGATCATCCTCATGCTGGACGAGGAGAGGAACGGGGCCGGCTCCAGGAGCTCCATAGACAGCCAGTCTAGCCTCAGCAACCTGAACAGCGGCGCGGGGACAGTGAGGGACGTCGGAGACGGGAGCAGCACGTCCAGTACGGGGAGCGCGGGCAGCCCCGATCACCACAACCACACACACAAGCCCTCGGAAAACAGCAAGATGCCCACCATGAGGAGGTCGATGGATGATCTGTCAGCTCCGCATCATCACAGGAGCATCCCCAACGGACTCAACGGTGAGTACACTCATGGGGGAAACGTCCTAGTCAAGCACTCGTCAAAAACCCCTCTTGTTCTTGAAATTCCCAAATCATAGTTGCCATTTGGAGGTTGTCAGAGCCTCTCTTCTCTGACTGCCCCAAGGCACCTGTGGCCTACTATCCAGTAGCTTGCCATGTGAACATGCGTGTGAATGAATGTAATCTGAAGTGCTTTGGGGCCATCTGGACTTGATACAAGTAAAGGCCACTTACAATTACCTCTTACCATTGAGTATTTTGGGTTTACCTTTATCATCACGCTATCTTTGGTGTGATAAAGGTGGACACTGCATCCCTAAAAGACCTCCCCAGTCCTGAGCTAACCCATCCTCTGAGGTCTGCCCTGATTTAGGTCAGTGCACTCTTGGTTCTGAAGACGCCTTAATAGCTTTGAGATGAGACACTGGTGATCACCGCCGTCTCTGTGATTGGAGGAAGAGAGAACGCCTCTCTTCTTCGGCCCAGTTTGACATGCGTGGCATGGGCCCAGACATCAATGTCCCTGCAAAGTCTAAATACATGACCAGAAAGCCACAAATGCCATGATGGGACATGAGGACACTAAGCCTTGTTTGGCTCCTCCGTGATCTGTTTAGCGAACGGAATAAAGTGCTTCACTGGAGTTAAAAAACAAACAACATAGCTCTCTGTCTCACTGAGGCTTTATTTTTATTTACAAGGACAGGGCAGTGGCATGTAGGAGCAGGACTCGAATCAGGTCACAAGGGCGCATGTTATCCATCAGACATTCCTGGAGTTGTGTGCTTGATAAAGCCGTGCAGGTAACGGATACAAAAAAAATATGAAACCGTGCGCAAGGGAGAGCAGAGGGAGCCCTTAATCCAGATATTGTCGGATATTGTCACGCGCAGCAGCTAGGGCAGTTTTTGACTCCTGTTATGTAACCTCACTATTGTGCCTGCGGTGTCCTAGAGCCGCTTCGAGCTGCTGTTTCAACAGATGTGTGCGACATTGTTTGGCCCAAGGGATTTACCACAGAGTCATGTACTGTCCTTGCATTTATCATGTGGAGACCAGAAATGTCTGTGGATTTTACTGGCATTTTAAGTGATATAATGTGCATCAGTATGAATTGGAAGATAATTGGTACATGGCATCCCAATTATATGTAGCCTACCTGAGTCAATATGGAGAACCACTATTGAAATTACCAATGCAAATCTTTTTTCTTTTCTTTTCAAATGTATGCCAATTGTTTTGCAAAATACTAGCAGGTAACACTCAGTCAGATTGAATTACCACATTTCACAATTAAACTTGAACTAAATCTTTCCAGCACATCAATATGCTTTTATTTACATGCTGTTATTGATGCTTTTACTTGAGGTTGTAGCCCTGCTGGAGGGAGATTTGTAGTTTTTTTTTTCCAGGATTGTTCTTCTTTCAGCACCATACATCTTCCAATTCAATCATGACCAGATTCTCTGTCACTGCTAAGGAAAAAAATCCCAGCATCATGATGCTTCCCCAACCATGTTTCACCATAGGATCACAGGTTCAGAGTAATGTGCAGTTTCAGTTTTCCACTGTATGGGTGTCATCAACCAAACTTTATGCAGGACTTCTTATGGCTTCTTTTTAAAATTGGAATGTAATCACACACACACAGGGGCATGATTTACCAATTGGATGCCTTCTTGATTGGTTGCACTGGGTTTTTATTCGGGGTATCAAAGTAAATGTGGATGAATACAAATGCACTGTACTGTATATTATCAGTAGTTTTTGAAAAAAAAAAATTTAAATATGCATCTTTTTCCTTCTACTTTACATAGTATGTGCAAACGTTTTTGCATTTCACATTTTCATGTGAAAATTTTCAGTTACTTTCTTTCTATATTTTGTGACATCTAAGACAAAAAATTGGCACCGGCCAACACCGGAATCGCCAGGTCAGGCTTTTAAAACATTGGTAATAGGTGATCGGCCAGAAAACTGCAATCGATGCACTCCTTGCATGTCTACTTTTGCAAGGCTTTGCAAATATGTGGAAAAGCTAACTTCATTTGGATGTTTCTGTTGATTTGATGCTATATGGTATAGCACATGGCGCAGCCTCACAAATCTGTCATCCTTATAAACAGATGAATTTCGAAGGGAGCACAACTGACATCTCCTAAGATGTCATTTGATAACGGCAACAAACCAATCCTCCCCTGATGCTGCCTCGCTGTTTGTTGCACGTTAGATCGCTGGAAGAGGAAGCACGCGGATCAAAACACCGTTTTCCTCTTCAGTGAATAATTCCCTTCAACACTCTCAGATAGAAACCTAGTCATGACAGGCTTCACGATGTGCCAGACTGGAGGGAAAATGGTCTTTTTTTTTTCTTTTCCTTCCACTGGGAAAGATTTACTCAGTTGGCTGGTTGAAATCTGAGAGGAGTGACCGTGTTGTGAGGTCGGATCTCCCCCCATGGTGTGAGGTCTGGAGTGGCTTTTATTTAATGCTGTCCAAATGCCACAGGCTCCCCTGGGCATTCAGGACACCAGCTCTGGGATTGCCACTCAAATGCTAAATGAACAGCATCTGTCTGCTTGTGAGATGTATATACAGTCAGAGAGGATGAATAGGATGTGAATAAAATAAGAATACTATAGGGTACTGCATTGTTTTTGCCAAACAGAACCTTTCTCTGCTGATTTTAGTCCTATCCTCATTGGAAAATTCCTATCTTTTTGAATGATAAATAATCTGAAGAGGAGCCTAAGCAAGGGGTTCTAAGTAGATTTGGGGTTTTGGGGGGGGAGTGGCAGAATGGCAACAAGGGGTTGGTTGGGACGCTTTGGAGAGACACGATGGGGTTTCCTGGAGGGGCTATTAAGCTCTAGAGAGGCTGCGTTTTGCAGACATCCCACTGTCTGCTTAATTGAATTTCTTGAGCACCGACACGTCTGACCACCTCCCCTGCACCCCCCCCCCCACTCTCCTCACCCAGCCATTTTCTTCTTACTTTGTGGCGAAGAGTGACGACATCTGTTTAGAACAATAACGTAGATAAATCAGCAAGGGCCGCTTTGAGTGCCATGCCACGGGTTTCGTAACCTACTGCATAATCATAATAGGCTTTTCGAAGTCTGCAATCAATTTTGGAAGCCGTGGAACCCGATTCCACTCAAAGATGGACCGATTCTCAGGCTGTCGCAGATAATTTGCATAAAACTCTCTCGCAGAGCCTTAAAAACTGAACTGAGCACAGCACAGGATTAAAACAAAGTGGCCAAGCGAGACGGGGTGCTTTGACAATGTCCATATGAGCTGCTGATAAAAATCCCCTCTTGTGATAATGCTTGTTGACCTTTAGCAGGCCTCAAATGTTCCCCTGGCCTTTTAGCCGATGGCGGCTTTGAAAAGCAGTATTTGTAGTTCAGCAGATAAAAGTGCTCAGAATAAGCCAGTCGATGCAGTTTCTCCCAGTCAGATGGAAAAACATCTGACTGGGAGAAACATAGTCTGCTATCAGCACTTTTTTAAGCAGAAAACTTGGGAGTAGTGCAATATTCTGCCATTGTAGGATTCTAAGAAGTACAGCACTAAATTAGGAATTGTTGCAGCCATGCTTTGTTGAACATAACTCAACCTAAACATCAGTTTTTTAAAAACCTTTGACATTCATTCAAATATCTAGAAAGTTCATTTGAAATTAATGCCTTCTTGTGAGGCACAGTAGTTCTTGTTTTAAATGTCACTGCATTTGATGGGTGTTTAATGTAGGTATTTTTTGATATCTGAGTAACATTTTGTCTTACGTATTCCCTTTGAGTTTGTACTCAGCTCTTCTAATATCTGTAGAAACAAACCCCTTCATGCTCTGGCTTGCTCGCTACTTGTGCTGCATGCAGAACTTACAGAAAGGGGGCATGTAGACATGCCCCCTTTTTATGGACTCGTAAAAAATAAATAGTATGTCAGCTTTCTGTTGAATCATGGGCAGTGTTGTATAGTAGCGAAGTAAAAATACTTCACTACTTTACTTAAGTACATTTTGGAGTACTTCATACTTTCCTCTAGTACGAAAATTTTTGATAACTTTCACTTTTACTTCACTATATTTTCGAACTTAATTTCGTACTTTTACTCCGATAC